>PDNA01000173.1:0-70069 GCA_002573605.1 Polytolypa hystricis UAMH7299 | reverse complement strand
AGCGCCGACCACGGGAGGAGCACCGTCAACAGGTGGAGTGCCATCAACAGGTGGAGTGCCGTCAGCGGGAGGAGTGCCTTCGGCGGGAGGAGCACATTCAGCAGGTGGAGTGCCGACCACGGGAGGAGCACCATCAGCAGGAGGAGTGCCTTCAGCGGGAGGAGTGCCTTGAACGGGAGGAGTGCCTTGAACGGGAGGAGTGCCTTGAACGGGAGGAGTGCCTTGAACGGGAGGAGCACCGTCAACGGGAGGAGTGCCGCCAGCGGTTGGAGTGCCACCAGCGACTGGAGTGCCGTTGGCCCCGTTGCCGTTTGACACTAGGCCAGTGGTGGATACAACGGGAGGAGCAACACCATTGCTCTGGCCAAGGCCTGTGACGGTGGCCGTATTTCCCACAGAGGGAATGTTGGCACCCGGGGTGCCTGTTGTGGTGATTTGTGGGACAGTTGACAGAGACATGATTTTTGTTTTTGTTTTTTTGGAAGTTGATAATTGACTTGAGGAGGTTGTCAAAGAGGAAGGTAATTGATTAGAGGGAGTCAACGGTAGAGCTAGCTTGATAGAACGCTTGGTGTGTGCGTGCCAACGTTGCTATGAAGAAAGAAAGATGGGGATTAGAGGAAGAAGGAGAGAACAGAGACAAGGGCACCGCGGAGATCTATTATATCGCAGCCAGCCAGCCCATATCCAGAGTCTAGATTTCAAGCACAAGTCTGGTTCCGCTGCATCAGGATGCGAAGCATATAACCTTTGCAGTGGTGAGCGTATTGAACCCACAATCCCTAACCTCAGTTGAACTCGTCAGCCACCGCTGATTTTGACAGAACCCATGGTTACGGCTCACGGGTCAAGATGAGCTCATGTCGAGAGGAGCCCTGCCATACACAAAAGCGGACCAGCCGGTAAAGTTTAAATCCAGTATAGGAGTATGCGGAACCAGCTATAGCTCATCGAATGTTCGATCGGACTCGAACACCAGACGCTCGTGCGTATCATACCAGAATAGTTCCGGATGAATAGTTTGACCGCAATAGCCACAGGAAGTGGAATGAATCTAGAAAGCTCATCGGGATAAGCGGTAAAGGAGAATTGAGAAAACTGTAGAGCCAGAAAGCAACATCCGATGATCACGCCCCACCCACAGGAGAAGCAAACGCAAACGACAAGTGAGGGATGCGAATCTATAGAAGCAGAGCACAGCTCAGACAACGCTAATTCTAGCACTACTGCCCACACCGGCACCAATCGGAATCGTGGATCGAAGCGTGTATATCGCAGCGTAGGTCTGTGGAGAGCTCAGGCGTAGGAATATCTGCTCGGATACTTTCCTCATCTATTTTCATGAGATTGCTGGGTCGTCGATTCCCGATGACAACTTCCCCCTCAAGACCATCATTAGCCCAAGGATCTCTCTTCATATTATTTTCTTATTTTTGAGCCCCCAGCTAGCCATCCTGTACAGATGAGAAAGAGAAGGTGGTTTGCAACTAGATTGCATTTCCCAGCAACCACAAAGTATAAATCACGTGCCACCCTCCCAGCGAGATCCACATTTTTAGATTTGTTAGCAAAGTTTAAAATGACAGCATTGTTGAGTCATGTGATTTAATACCCAAAGAGAACCTTAACCCTCGAGATTTGTACGAAGAAACTGGGGAAATCCCAAATGAGGGCGCCACCACTTGCCTTTTTAGCGGGTAAAATTGTTTATGTGTGTGTGTGTGTGTGTGAAGTTGTATTGATATTCCTCTTTTCCCGTACCTATAGCTAAATGAAGGGGGATGGGTGGGTATGGAAGAGATTGAGCTGCATAGTGTAAAAACAAAAGAACATGGGAGAGAGATATCTACAGGAAGATATACGTAAAAAACAACTCGGGGAGGAAATCACAGCACCGAAAAAAAATGATATCAAGAGCAAAATAATCATGAAGCAAAAACAAAAGAAGGAGCAGGTCAGTACTAATTATTAGAAAGCTAAGAGCCACAAGTTAAAAAAAAAGGGGTTTCGTCAAACGATCTAATAAAAAAAAGGACACAACATTCTCAAGGGGGGACATACTCTTCAAAAGCTCATTAACAAAAACCATAAAAAAAAAGCAAAAAGGAACAGATAAAATAGGGGGGGGAGAAAATAGCACGCTTGAAGTAAAAGGGAAAAAAAAGGAAACGCCTCACCCGCGAGACTTGCGTTAATCTAAAAAAAAAAAAAACAGCCCATCACTATAACTATAAAACTACTGAACCTGACTAACGATCTCGCTTGCTTTACCCAAACTCTCCACCATCTGCTGACACTCCTTCCTCCGACGAATGGTGTACTCGGATTCGCGGAGGAGATCGTCAAGTTCGTCGGTGCGGTACATGTTGTTTAGGAGTTCGCGTTGCATTTCCTCTTTTGTGAGTCTAGCAGAGGGAATAGAAAGTTAGAATGATGTCCACGGGGGGGGTGGTAAAGAGTGCTGGGCGGGGGAAGGTAAAAGGATTACTTACTGGACAAGATTCAACATAACGGCCTTGGGAACCATATCGATCATCGTGCGTTTGACGATGTTATAATACGAATTAATCAACAGCTCTAAAAAAGACGCGAAAAAAAATAAAGTAATTAGCAATCACACACATACTCCCAGCAAACCACAGTCAAAAAAACAAAGGGAAGAAGTTGACTCACTAATAACCTCGACCTCCGAGTTTTCTCTGTCCGACAACGTGCCCGAGGCCTTCAGCGTCGGCGGCGGCGGCTCCATCGCTGCCATCTTCTTCTTATTCTTCGACGCGAAGAAACTGCCAAAGAAGCCCGAGTTGGATTCCGACATGACTTCGAGCGAAGGGCTAGCTGCGCGCGCAGGTAAAGGTTTGCCTGTCTTCGGGTCGACTTGTGTTGGTTTGGCGGCGGCCTGACGGTCGTTGACCATGGCCATTGCCTGGTAATGAAGGGGATTAACTTGCCGAAAAAGAAAAGGGGATAGAAGTATAAGAGTAACTACGTACCCGATGACCGGTCAAAAAGTCCGGATGTCCCGTATTAATATAGCACGTCTCCATAGACACCAGATCCTTGACCAACTTATTCGTCGGTTCCATCGCGCGCTTGAAAAACGCAATCGCCACACTATGGAACTTCTCCTTCAATTGCGGGTATCTCTTAAACGGCTGTTTGTTGAGCAACTGCCCCAGAATACGAACAAGCTCGTCATACACGAGCGACACGCATTTCAAGCTGGGGTCTTCGAGGCGCTTGATTTGGTGCTTGACGATGAGCTCGAAGGCGGTGGTGCCGACGAAGAGGGCGGGCGAGGAGCCTGAGGAGTTGTACAGGATCGTTCGGATGTCGATGTCTTTGACCTGGTCGAAGGGGTCGACCGCCTTGACACCGTTGGAGTAGAGCTCGTGGAAGACGAAACTGATACGCGCACCGCCCGACAGCTCAATGCTCGAGAGTTCCTGATTATTCCCCTCCAACACGGTCCGGTACTCGTTGCTGAATTCAGTGATGATGTTGAGGACGATGTTTGCGCTATTTCCCAGCAACGAATCACCTAGCTGTGCGAGCTCGGTCTGGTATTTCTGCAGCGAGGTGGCGATGCGAGCTTTAATGTCGGGGAGCGTCTGCTTAATGTGCATCATAAGGATCTAGATTAAAAAGTAAAGCCCGCGTTAGCAACTCTCCCAAAAGATGTTCCGACATTCAAAATATCATCTCACCAAATTCAACTTCCTCGCCAAATACGGCGTTCCACAATAACTCGACTTATTCCTATACGCCTTATGGCTATCGAAGAAATTCTTCTCATGCTCCAGCGCATACGAAATCGGCCTCTTATTCTCAATATCCCTCTGGCCGCGATTCACCACGGGGACATAACCCAGACGGAGCGGGATGATTCTGCCTGCCAGAATATCCACGACATCGGTGCCCGCATCCATGAGATCGACTTTTGTCAACACGCCAATGGTGCGCTGGCCCTCTGGGTCGACTTCGCGCGCGAGTTTCAAACCGTCCGAGTTAGCCAGATCCTGGTTCGCCGCGGTGACAGCGAGGATGATTGCGTTCGGCTTGCTAATCTGCTTCAACACCATATCGCGAATCTGTTTCTCAATATCCTTGGGCTGGTCGCCCACCGGCACCTTTGTCAATCCGGGCAAATCGACCAGCGTAAGCGTAAGCACATTAGGCGAGTAGATGCGCAGGTTAATCGGCTGCGGTGAGATTCCCGCATTTCGACCCGTCTTGGCCTCTGTCTCGCGCACAATCTCCTCGCGGATCTTGTTGAAGTCGTAGAATTTCTGGCCGGGGATGTGTAGGAACTCGCCGTACTCGTCGATGTTGGCTTCCTTGTCGGAGGTGTCTAGCTTTTCCTCCTTAACGCCGTTGGTTTTTGCGAGCGGGACTCGGTGGACGAGTTGGAGGACGAGGGGCCGCCGTGTGACAATGCCCGAGCCGCGAGGTAGACTAGTATCAAGCAGCCTCGTGGTTAGTAAAGAGAGTCGTATATACCGGCGAGGCACAGAACTTCGAAGGGCCTGTCCTCGACGTTTCAAGTTATCGCGGACGTTAAAAGCTCACAAGTCTCTGCCAACAATATTCTCCAATACCGAACTCTTTCCGCTAGATTGTGACCCGACGACAACTATCTGCGGCAAATCTATCGGGTTTTGAACCTAGAAATATCCCCAACGTGCAGGAGTCAGCTTCGAGCGCTCATCACAAAAGATCCGTGATATCGCAAAACCCCCCCATATCGGAGAGAGAACCGAGGAAGCGGGGGGGGGGGGAAGATAGCACACGTACCCCGACGGTGGTAAAGACATCTTGCAATTTATTCACTAGGGAAATAAGGGTTGGGTCGTTGACGTTTATCCTGTGCATTGTGGAGATGTTGGCTCAGCTTGTTTCCCAAAAAAATAAATCCATGAAAGACCTGACTTGACTACCCAAGCAAGGGGGCATGACGGGCCAGGCGATAGACCCAAGGCAGAACTTACGAGTAACCAGTTGGAGTCGCCATGGTTGGCGGGGGGCTGAGAAGAGCAAGGCAGGAATATGCGCAAGTGGGTATAGCTGTTGGAAATTGGACGTTTGAGCAAGGGGGTTATGTCTTGAGTTGCAGGAGTAGTGTGTGTATGCGTATGTGTGTGAGAGTTGGAGATCGGAGATGATGCAGTTGGCTGGGCTGATGCTGGGTGCTGTTCACGTGTTCTGCTGGGGTGCTGGGGAAGAACCGAGAGAGAACTATGGGGTACAGAGTGTCTGCAGGGCAGATATCGATAACACAAACAACAACTGCTTCAAGCATACAACTGAGTGTTTGATGATTATCTCTGCCTCTTTGCATTGAAGTCTTTGTTAAACACTATTGGAAATGGTGGTGCCTACATCGCTCTCCACTCCTCACAGCCAAGGTATCAGATGATGTAGTCTCCTGTGCGAGTCCTCTGCACACACAACAAAGCAATTTTCACCCACAGAAATCCTGATGCCTGGTATCTCATTACTTAACTGAAACCCCCTTTTTGCAGGATACCAATATAATTCCTACAGCACATCACACATTTTGCAAAAAAATGCATTCTATAGCCATGATATACCCCACAAGAGGAAAATAATAAAAGGAAAAAAAGAAACAAGCTATATAAAATAATACTACAACACACATCCAAAAAAAGCCATCCTTCCTTCACTCGTCAGCCACAGATGCAAACTTCTCAGACATATCCTGCAGGATTTTCTCGTACTACATTGCAAAACACGAATATAGTCAGTATCCACACACATCAAAATCGAAAAGAAAAAGCGGAAACTGCTACATACCTTCGCAGACACCGTCTCCTCATTATCTGGGATCTCAAACTTCATATTCCGCAGCGCAGTCTGGATCTCGTTCGTCGCTTCCCGGACCTTGGCCCAGCTCTGGCCCTGCGCAATCGCCTTTTGGCTCTCGTCATGATACCCCATGAACGCCTTCATCATGTACTCCGTCTTCCACAGTGGGCAGAACTGGTCGTAATCGCTGTACCCGTTCTGCTGCAAAAAGTCATCCTTGAGTAGCGCCGCGACGTCCAGTGTGATCTTGTCCGGGTCACCGAGCGCAGATTTGCCGACCAGCTGCACGACCTGGTCCAGATCTTCGGAGTTGGTGAGGAGTTCCTTGATTCTGTCGCGGAGGCGCGGGAAGTCCGGGTGATCCTTGGCGTAGTATTTGTCGAGGATGCTGATGTACTTGCTGTACGAGGCGGAGGTGTTGATGGAAGGGAAATGCTTGCGCTGCGCGAGTTTCTTGTCCAGACCCCAAAACACCTGCACGATACCAAGTGTGCTGCTGGTGACGGGATCAGAAAAATCACCACCTGGTGGGCTCACAGCGCCCACGATACTCACGCTGCCTGTCCGCTCCGGGCTGCCCAGCGCAATACTCTTTCCAGCACGCTCGTAGAACGATGCAAGCTTGGCACCCAAGTAAGCAGGGAAACCCTGGTCTGCAGGCATTTCTCCCAAACGACCCGAAAGCTCACGGAGAGCCTCGGCCCAGCGAGAACTGGAGTCCGCCATCATAGCAACGTTCTTGCCCTGGTCACGGAAGTACTCTGCCACAGTAATGCCGGTGTAGATGGAAGCTTCACGAGCGGCGACGGGCATGTTTGACGTGTTGGCGATAAGACATGTGCGCTTCATGATGGGTTCATCCCGACCATCGACGTTGATAGAGAGCTGTAATCAAGAAATTAGCCTTCCCAAGACAGTTAAGTAGTAACACAGCCGATCACGGACGACCATACCTCTGGGAAATCCTTCAAGACCTCCGCCATCTCATTCCCACGCTCACCACAGCCAACATAGACAATAATATCGCTGTTCGAAAACTTGGACACACTCTGACTAATGACCGTCTTACCACAGCCAAAGGCACCGGGGATACACACGGTCCCGCCCTGGACGCTGGGGAAAAGCGCATCAAGCACACGCTGTCCGACAATAAACGGTGAATCGGAAGCCAGCCTCTCATTTACTGGTCGCGGCACACGCACCGGCCACGGGTGCATCATACTAAACTCGGTCCTCTTCCCGTCGAACTCGACCTCCAGCAACTTCTCCTCGACCGTATAGCTGCCCGCTTCAGCGATACGCGTGATCGTGCCTCTCGCACGCGGCGGGAGCAGAATCTTATGGTCATTGAACAGACTGTTCTCAAACACGCTGCCCCAAATATCGCCGCCCGTGATGTGGTCACCGACTTTGTAGCTGCCGGGCGTGAAGTCCCATTTCTTCTCGCGGTCGAGGGCGGGCACGGCGATGCCGCGCGGGATGTAGATGCTGTTGGAGGATTCGGAGATGGCGCGTAGGGGTCGCTGGATACCGTCATAGATTGTCTCTAGGAGGCCGGGGCCGAGCTCGACGGACAAGGGCTTGCCGCTCCGGACTACAGGGTCGCCAACAGTTACGCCAGCTTAACAGAGGGACATTATTGATTAGCGAATTGAAGCTTCTTAGAGTGTGCTTAAGTGATGAGAAGGGCGCTGGTTGTGTCGTTTTGTTACCTGTCTCCTCGTAGACCTGGATGGTAGCTTTATCTCCATCGATACGAATGACCTCTCCGACTAGCTGCTCGTAACCGACTTGACACTGCAGAAGAGCCAATTATTAGAAAACCAAGTAACAGCTCCAGGTCCCCTGCCGCTTGCAGATTACTCACCAGCTCGTACATGGCACATCCTATCATGTTCTCCGCGATGATGACGGGGCCAGACACGGAGAAGATGGAGCCATGCTGTTCCTCGTCGGCCTCGAGCCGTGTTCTTTTCGAGCTCTTCGGAGCCATGCTGTGAGATTGGCCGTTATTATGAGGAGGAGGAGAAGAAACGGGGACCGATGGTAGTTCTGCGAGGTTGTGGGTGTTGTTGGCAGAGCTAGGAGGAGCGGTTGTAGGTGGAGTTGGAATGATGGTCGCTGACGCAGGTGGAGATGGCGATGGAGATGGCGGGATGGCTGGCAGATCGTCCAGGTTCGGGGGCAGCAGCAACAGCTGTGGTGGTTGTTGTTCGCGTTGGCGTTGTTGATCTACTCGCGGAGACTCTGTTTGTTTTCCTTTTACAATAAGATCCAACAGCGAGGGCCGTACTCGTAGTGATGGTCGACCCAGGCCCAGCATGCGAGTTGTGGTTGGCAGCTGGAGGGTTGGTGGTGGGTGAGGGTGAGGTGTGTGTGTTCCCCTCGTCATCCGTCATGCTCCTCCATCCACAACCTCATGGATGCATCAGCATCCTCGCTGTCCAGATGATCCTGACTTGCTGCCAAGATCCATCCCTGCTCGCAGACATGCAATACTAATCGGCATATGATCTTGTGGCGACAGGTATGATACCAGATGATTTATTGTTTGCTGCAAGGGGTCAATCATCCTACTACCAGTGCAGCTATCTGTGCGGACAGTGTTCGACATGATGATAATTTACCTCACAGTTTAGACATCGCATACATGGGGATATAGACTACAGCAGACGACTATACACCTATTTATTTGCTAAAACAATGTGCTTCTAACATATACGACCAATTCAATAATTACAAGCCGAATCCACCAGTTCCTCTCCGCTCACACCATATCACTGTCTGACACCTCTCTCAACCTCACCCCCAAGCTCCCTGGATCGTCCTCCAGGTCCCTCGTCGGAATCATCGGCACCAGCAGCATCTGCGGACTCATAACTTTGACATGCTGCATTGCCCAAGCCTGCTGTCTCGAGATACCCTTCAGTGCCACCTTCACAGCATCAGCGAACTCCTCATCCCACAGCGCTTGGCTAGTCGGCACCAGCGCCGTTAGCTGGCCCTCGATGTGGCTAAGGTACATGTGCAGCGCCTGCAACCCGGTCAAGGAGGAGTATGAACCTCCATCGCCATCTACTGTTTTAGGGAATAATGCGTCGCGGAGGGCGCCTGAGACTGCTCTTCCGTATTTCTTGCTTCCGTGGTATTTCTCCACAGAAGGCTTGAGAGTGTTCAGTACATCGTCTGCCAGATGGTGCATCATCTTCAACCCCCAGTGGACTTCCTGGTTGTGAACCAGTTTCGGAATGAGATGATCATATATATCGATCAGTTCCTGGATGGCTTCGTCTGTGGCGCCTAGCCAGAGCTCAAGACGGCGGGAACGATGCTCTTTTTCTTCCTTGCTGGTTACTTTTTTGCCCTTGGACACACGTTTGACGGCAGCTGTCTGCTCCTCCTTTGCATGGATACGGACCAGTCCCGGCTCATCCTTGCATTTTTCAATCTTGACTGCGCCAGCTTTGAATGTCGGTTGTTTCGATATAGGGTCCCATTGTTCTAAGACACAAAGCGTTAGAAATCAAGATTAGTAGTCGAGCAAAGATGATGCAATTTTCTTACTTATTGTTAGCTCGTTGGCTGCTCTTGCTCTGTCACCTTTCAAATCCCAGTATCCAAAGTGGAATGGGATAAATGCATGGCCAGGGGCAATGTTTCCCACATTTACAGGCATCTGCACCGCTCCTCTCCTGGACTTCACAACGACCTCGTCACTATCCTTGATACCCGCGGCTGAAGCATCCTGCTCTGATATCTGGACCAAGGGTCGCGGGCAGGCCTTATGAAGCTGCGGCGCCCGCCCCGTTTTCGTGCGGGTATGAAACTGGTATACATTCCGTCCTGTTGAAAGTCGAATGGGATACTCCTCATCTGGTTCCTCCATAGGAGACTGATAATCTGCAGCTTTCAGAATCGCCCTACCAGCTGGGTTCAATGCCTCATACTGAATTTTAGTAAAAGGCACACCAGTGTCCAGATCATGGCCATAGCTTTCGCAATAGTCTATATCCGTGAAGAACTTGCCGTCATCAAACAAGCGCTCCCTCCCATTCGGGTAGTCTTCGTTACACGGCCATTGGATTCCAGACCCCCCTGTGAGCTTTTCATAGCTGAGCCCGGTGTAATCGCACGGGCGGCCCTTTGTCATTTTCTTCCACGCTTCAAAGACCTCTTCCGGTTGTGTCCATGGGATGAGATCGTTCCCGTCCTTATCCTCAAATCCCATCCGCTTGGCGAAATCAAGGAAGATGTCCAAATCAGATCTAGCCTCGCCAGGAGGATCAACTGCTTTATGAGAGAGGTGCACAGTCCGATCAACATTCGTAAAAGTCCCTGTCCTCTCGCCCCATTGCGCCGCGGGTAGCACGACGTCTGCAACTTCCGCCGTCTCCGTCAAGAAAATATCTTGAACAATCAGGAAGAGATCAGGCTTCGTGAAGAGCTTTCGCATTTTAGGCAGGTCAGGCAGGCTCACGAGTGGATTAGTACCAGATACCCACAACATCTCTATCGAGCCCTCTTCGGCGAAGCTGAGCATGCTCTCGAGATGCGTGGGCTGACTCCAGTGAGGTACCTCGATTAGTCTGATGTTCCAACAGTCCGCAATTTCCTTCATATGCTGGGGATTCTGATTATTTCTGAAAGCAGGATATTCCCCATCACATCCGCTCTCGCGATTATTTTGCGCGGTGGGCTGTCCGTTCATCTGAAGGACACCACTTCCTTGCTTACCGATCAGCCCGCGCAGTAAACTGATATTGTTGAGCTGACACGCGCTGGCTGTCGCTTGGTTGGATTGATATATCCCCTGGAGCGTTGTTGACAGCAGACTTGGCGTAGTCCCAATGATCTCAGCCGCCCTTTTCAGATCTGCAGCGGGGACTCCGGTGATATCCTCCACATATTTTGGATGGTATTTCGCGACAGTTTCTCTCAATTTCTCCACGCCAACCGTGTGTTTCGCAACCCACTTCTCATCGACCCAGCCGTGCTTAAACATCAAATGTTGGATCCCATTCAGCAAGGCCAAATTCGTTCCAACTTTGGGTGCCAGATGTACAGTTGCTCGTTTAGCTACCGCTGTCGTTCTCGGATCCACGCAAATCAACTTAGGTGGATTTGGGCCGTCGAGACGATCAAGGATGCGTGACCACATCACGGTGGCGGTAGCTGCTGGGTTATGTCCGTACAGGAACATGCAGTCTGTATAATCAATATCGCCATAACTGCCAGGCTGGCCATCGCTGCCAAATGATTCACGCATGCTCGCGGCCGCGGTAGCAGTGCAAAGTCGCGTATTACCGTCCCTAAAACCATACAGGCATGTGAGAAATCTCCATCCATCTCAACCGTCATTGGGAAACAAGGTCATATAACACACATATGCAGTGTGTGCAATCCCGCCTTGCCAACCATAGCAAGCACATAATACTCCTCTAGGAACAGCTGTCCCGAAGTATAAAACCCTATCCCATGATTGCTCAATCGTGAACGGATATCCTGCGTCCTGCTGACGATGTAGGACATGGTTTCGTCCCATGAGGCTCGTTCTAGTTTCCCATTCCGCCGTATCATGGGATACTTTAGGCGGTCTTGGGAATTGATAGATGCCCATCTTATCATCGAATCAACTTCAAGCTGGAAAGCGAAAAAGAAAAAAAGCATATATGTTCAGATACTAACCCGTGTAACCCCTTGGGTCCCAATCTGCCCTTGTTGGCTCTATCAGTAGCCCGGCCCCGAACACCAACTACCTTCCCGTCCTTGACGCCGATATCCAACGCGCATCCATGACTTACCACAAAAGACAAAACGACGATGACATTAGCTCCAATAGCACAGATTCATGACGCCAGAGGCAAGAGGGGAAAACACACACCTGCAGAGAACACACGCACTCTGCACCCATTTCTCCGGCGTGTCAGTGACCCTTTCATCCACGCGTGTGGGCCATTGGTGTTTATACGGTGTCCGACACCCCCAGATATCTTCAATGGAGTCTCTTGTTTGATGCATTCCCGCCGCCATCATTTGTAGATGGGAATATATCAATGCAGGTGTTGGATATACTAGACCCGTGAGAATAAGAGGGATTATGATAGAAAACCCCGCGGATTCCCTAAACAAACGTGAAGCTCGTAGATGTTGTACAAAATAGTCCCTCGGCCAGCAATCCGTTATCCGTACGTAAAACCATTCGCATCCAGCCCACCTCCTCTGCGGGACAGGGCGGGAGATATGTCATGTTTAGGTTGTCCCTGGGAATGAAGTCACACAAATCCCGCGAGGAAGGGCCGGGGGGCGCATTCCCTGGCCTCTCCTGGCCTCTTTCCCCCACATCCCCGACTCCTGAGTTAGGTATTATTTTTTTTTCCTTTTTGCACATCATTAATAGGTTGATTCCCTGCCCTTCTTTGCTAAGCAAGAAAGTCTAGTATATAATAAAAGGAATCTCTCATTGAGTTCATTGGCATCCCCGATACATCCCTGGGGGTAAAGTCCCACCAAGTAGTCCACCAACCAACCCCCCCTGGACAATGTCGTTCCTATATAGGGGCAGGTTTAATGTCGAATAAAGAAACTCGCCATTCAAGCTCCACCACCTTCCCCATAATACAAGCAAACTAGACTGAAAAATGCTAGCAATGAGAAGGAGCAGGCCCTAGTAAGCAGACTCATGGACTCGCTCCTTCCTGCACCTTTCGAGATGATGATAAATATAAGACCTCACTGAACGGACTCAAACAATGGACTTCTTCACATTTGCACTACACACCATCATACCTATACACAGTTACTTTATCCCATAGGTTTTATCTTGCCGCGAATTTACTGGATACATATATCTTATAGAGTCGAGCGAATCAATCGTTTCTTCGCTTTTTTTGTCGGGCAACATTTTCAGCGCGGAGCCTTCCCATTTACATTCTTTTTTCTCTTTCTTTTTCGTATCTTTAAACTATCAGGTGTTTCGAGAGACAGACAGCAGCGTCCGGACGAGGCATTCTGGGACGATAGACGAGCACCATCGCCCATTAACGGGGCAACGAAATCTTGACGACGCTGAAAGAAAAGATGTCATTCCCAAACGTTGCGATGATCTTTTTCCTAGGCCAAGAAGCCCTCCTTACTCGAGTAGCGGATTTCCTACCGCGAGACAAGGACGTGCGAAACCTTATGCTCACCGCGACATACCATCACCGTTGCCTCAACGAATACCTACTCAAACGGGCTCTCATTCCCGACATTTGCGGCCGCAACGCGATCGTTGATTCAGCCAGGAGAGGATTGGTTCATTGTATGCAGGAGTTCTTTCGATACAATGAGAAAACCGGCGGCAAATTCATCAATGCCCGACAGCGAGATGCGATTCTCTTCGAGGCCAGCGGCCACCAGCACGTGGCGATGGTGAAATTTCTCCTCGGCAAGGGCGTGCGTCCAAACACCCACCGAGTGCCAGGACGTTGGGCTCTGCATGGAGCTGTGCGCGCTGGGTCGGTTGAAATCGCCGAGCTGCTCCTCGACGCTGGGGCGATGATGGAAGCGAGAAGTCTCCATGGCTGGACGACTTTGCATATTGCGGCGAGGAAACCAGTGCCCGATCCCCACATGACCAAGTTTTTGATCGATCGGGGTGCTGATATCCATGCCAAGGATCTCGACGGGATGACGGCTGAGCAGGCGCTGGGTTTTAGTATGGATGATCCAGTGTTTTTCACTCTGGAAAGACAGCAGTCATTAAAGGTACTGTTGATAGAAAGAATATCACGACTGGTTTGAGGAGGGGGAAAGCTTGCGGGTCTTGCTGAAAAGGCCTTTCACCCATATCAGACGAATGGTCAGTTCAATGATACTGCACCATGAGGCCAGGCGAGGTTTTCCTATGCTTTGAGACGGGAAATTAATCAGCTGGAGTAGATTGTCTGTGTCTCGCGAGCTAGTTAATATAGTGGTAGCGAGATTTGTAGCTGGTATTTTTAATGTATCAACAAGGGAAGGTGTTGGTTAATCGATTGATTCCAAATAATCCAAGAGATTCTTTTTAGAGATTCTGCAGCGCTTTTAGTAATAGCATCCAAGAATAGCACGATATCATAACTCAATCTATAATCGCATCCAGCATGTACAGGTCTATGGCGTAACCCGGATGGTACCGGACATCCCACTTACTTACTAGTGAACAGACTGACCCGCGCGCCTCTAGATAACACCAGACATACCCCTTTAGATCCCTAGCTCTCCAAGGTCTGGAATGAGAAGTAGCTTCTGTCTGTGTTTCAAATGACGTGCGGAAAGTAGGGTGTGCCCCACGCCGTTTCCGGAAATTAAACAGCGTATGCACCGCCACCAGGATGCAGTGACTTTCATACTCGTGCCAACTCCGCTGCGAGTGGCCAAGAAGCAACAGGGCGATTGTTGAATAGGACGCCGCAGAGGATTAGGTCACGGGCGAGCGCTGCGAAAACCTATAAGCGTATGAGTTGTACATATAAGTGACTTGTGGGACAGAGGCTGAGCGGCTGGGATATTGGGAAATATACCCCGGACCAAGTGAAGAAAGAAAGCCAAAACAACAAAATAAGAATGCTGGTTCGGGATAGTAGAATGATTCACCGGATGTGAACGGTAAGTTGCCCGTTAATTTTTTTAACGACTAAATTTAGTTTGTTTTATCTCGATAATCCAGAACTGGTACAATTGCTTCCTTTGGATTTTTTATTTTCTTTTTTGCCTTTCGAACTTGGGACATACCACGGGCCCATATATGAACCCAATACTTGTCCAAAAGCTACCCCAGTGAGCAAGACGTCTTTAGCCAAGTAGCCAAGGAACCCAGCAAGAAACTGGCCCAGCCCGCCAAACAAGTCCATAAGCGGACAAAGTTTGGACGGGAGCTGTCATCCCCCCACCACCAAGCAATGTAAGAAGCCGTGATAGAAAGGAGGTCAGCAAAATATAAAGTGCTTTGATCGTGCATTTATATCTATCACGTTGACATTTGCGCCTGTAGGGAGGCGACTTGTCGCATCACCTCTTCTACTCGACCGGAAGCTCCAGGAAGAGAGGCGCAGAGCTTCTTGAAACGAGTAGTGGATGGAAACTTTGTGAAGGAAGCTTAGTAGCGTGGACCCTAAACTGTGGCACCTTAAAGGCTCATATTTCCACACTATACCAATTCTCGCAGTTCTGCTTCGTCGATATAGGCGAAAACGTCGAAAGGTTCCAAGTTCTTGTGCTGACTATAAACGGGGTATAGTCCCGGCTGTGCCACGAGAAACAGGGAGTCGTCCGAATTGACGGCTATCTATGTTGCGATGGGGAGATTGAGTTCATGATCATAGGGAAGGTTGTCCGAAATAGAGTGCAGGCAACAAGATGCCAATGTCGTCATTAACTCTGCCAAAATAAACTATCCGCATATCCCGCTACCAGACAACCAAGATCATTGGCAGTAAGCCCTTCGCCATTAAGCCCTTCGCCAGTAAATCCTTCGGCAGTAAACCCTTCGCCCAACTTTCTCCAAATCGTGAGCATCTGACAGAGCGAACAATACATCAAAATCATCGAAGACTCACAGTGTGTGCTTGGGCAAATTAACGAAGATGGCGACGCACCTAGCACTACCACCCGTCCAAAGCGACCGCGTGCCGAGTTACCAGACGGCACTACGCATCTTGCACGATGAGGCCTATGCCCTCATAGACGCATGGGAAAACGAAAAGGAAATAGTCCCACTGCAGAACTCGGCAGGCCTTGCATCAAAATATAGAATTGCGACCACCAAATCAACTCCGGAACACGACACTTCGGCGATGGATGGATACGCATTGTGCTCATTGCTCACTAAGTATGCGAGCGTCGATTGTCCAATGAAGTTTTGTGTTCGGGGAAGCATTGGCGCAGGGTATAGGCCGCGTAAGATCCCAGAGAACGGGCACGTGCATGAAGGGGCCACTTGTAGCTTGGATCCATGCATTAAAATCGCGACGGGCGCACGGTTTCCCGATTCTGCATACCCCATGCCATTCGATTGCTGTATCAAAGCAGAGGATTCTCGATATATGACACACTCTGATTGCCCAGATGGCTATCCTCACGTTTTTATAATGAAGGCTGCGCACAGGAATATGAACAAGAGGCTTGCGGGCACCGACTTTCAGCGTGGCGAAGAGATAATCGAAGCTGGAGATGTCATCCAGCTCAATCATATCATGGCTCTTGCATCGATGGGTTTCACAAAAATAGCTATCAGGAAGGTACCTCGAATAGGGGTGTTCTCGACGGGTGATGAATTGCTTTCGCCCACTGAGAAGCGACCTGACGCGCAACATATATCTGACACCAACGGTCCGTTCTTGGTATCGTCGTTGCGGGAGCTGGGTGTCCGCGCAGAGTTCCTCGGAGTCATCGATGACGATCATAAGTCGCAGGTCAACGCGCTAGCGGGAAAGCTCGAAGAGTTCGACATAATTATAACATCAGGCGCTGCGTCCTCTGGCCCGTGGGATCATATTCCACAGGCTCTAGCATCGTTAAATGCCAATGTTCTGTTTCATCGCGTTGCAATACGCCCCGGCCATCCAGCCCTCTTCGCTACTATTCCTCACAAAAGACTATTCCGGGCGAATAGCACTTCTGCGGGCGATGGCTCTCAAGGGGAAACGATATTTTTCGGGTTACCAGGAAATCCAATCGCTGCCGCTGCCTGCTTTCAATTTCTGGTAGAACCTTTTATCAACACGTTAATTTCGAAACCATGTGAATCCCCCATTCGGGCAACAGTGGTCGGGTCAGATCACATCCTCGGGAGGCGACCAATTCCGCGGCACTTGAATGTTTTCCGTCTGGGGGTGCTCAGGACTCAAGAGAGAGGTGCAATGGTAAGGTTAGCAGACGACTCAAGTCCCAGCAAGATCAGTCCGTTCCTATATTCGAACTGCTGGGTGCACATACACCCGCAAGAGGAGATTAAGGATGGGGCCGTGGTGGACGTGTTTATTTATTAGCGGACTGAAAACTCCTATACTCAGACACAGGAATCTTAATTTATATTTAAGAGCTCCACCATTTTAGCCCATTCCTCGTTCGTATTCGCATTGAAAAGTAGTTTCTCATCCTCTGCATTGATCATTGCACCACCTAGCTCCTTGACTGTAAAACTGGGGCCCGTAATGCCGTGAGCAACATTATTTTCCAGTTTTCGGAGAGCTTCAGGACCCCAAATTCCTAGTAGCGGTTCACAATACCCATCACGGTTCCTAAAGCAAGTAACCGGTTCTTCAAATGAAGTATGCAATTGCTGAAGAGCCTGCAACGTGAGCAAGGGGAAATCGCAAGCAACGACGAGCCAATGCGCGGTTGGATTATGGTGATGGGCAGCAATAAGCCCGCTCGCTGGTCCTATATCGGTTTGCTGATAACTCCGCTCGTCTCCATTGCCATCGTAGATAAATTGGATATTAAAATTTCCCCTCTCCTTTTGTGAAGCAGATGATCCCTTAGGAGAGTGCTCAACTTGCTGCGCCGTATCTCTTAACGACATATAAATGGTTTCTGAGGCAGGACATGCAAGCTTGAGAAGTTTCAACAAGTGCATGTATAGCGGCTGACCATCAATAAAGGGAAGGAGGTGTTTCGGCCGGCCCATCCGTGATGACTGGCCGCCAGCAAGAAGAATTGGCTTTAGAATCATGCTGAACTCAATGCTTTGATGCCGCTTTTTCAGTCCACCATTCTCGTATGTGTCTTGGATTCAATTGCGAGATCAAACAGTTAATGAGAAGAGATATGTGCGAGATATATGCTCCCTCAGCAGATTTTAAGTAAGGACCAATTGAGGCGCCGTCACAACAAGAGTGCATTTAGAATTTCATCGTCATGACACCAGGAAGCAGTGAGGTTGGCCTAAGGCCAGTATGGGTTACGTCATTCGCCAATCAAGAGCCGCGCGCCAAGTCTAGACATGCCAATAACGCTCCTCAAAATTGGCGCCTGTTAGAAAACACGGCTAACGCGCCAAGTATAACACATGCTTGGCTCTCCCATCTATTTTCTACTCCGTAGCTACTTTCACTATGGCAACTAGAGAAACAAGCCAAAGCTGAGTCCTCGAGTTTCAGAGGATGGAGGCATAGTGACCACCGTATAACACTCTCCCTCACTCCTGTGAGTTTCTCCACACAGTATACAGAGTATATCGCGCCATGTTTCCCATTTCTATATTACGTAGCCAAATATATACTCGAGTACAATCCAGAACACCATGTTGTATATTTATCTGTGTTGATTTTTATGCCACAAGTCTCATACTATGACATTTCCCCCTTCGCTTGCTTTTTATTTCTCACTCCCATATGGCTCCCTCTCGACCAAGCGACGCTTCTGACGTCATCATATAAACTTTTATTTTTTCGCTACTAATTTAATGTATCTACTACGTTCAGCCAACAAAGGGAGGGAAGATGGTCATGTTAAGTTCCCATGCAGCACGCGAGAGATGTGAAATGGTGGTATATATTTTGAGATAGCATCGCGGGGCGAGATGTTGTACTTATGTACAGTGGACTTTGCGGCAACTATCTCAGTACAGCATAACACCAGCAATACATATCGATCCTGCATTAACACATGTTTCAAATGATAAGTCGTACCAGAGCAGTCATAACCACTTCTGATGTGCAGTAGGTGTTCTATATACATCAGTTAGTTACCCCTCCAAATAAGCTCCTCCGCCAGCTCAAACCACACGCTGGTATCAGTCGCTTCAACCCCGTTCACATGGAACCCCCCTTCAAGCCTCATGGCTTATTTTTTTTACTTTTTTTTACTTTTTTTTTAAAAAAAGCCGTCGCTAAGCCTAGGTAAGTAAGTTCATTCAAAACTACGACATTTGTCACTTACTCCAGGATCTCAGGCTTCTCAGATCACGCATTCCAACGCGATCATATGACGCAACGCCAACCCCAAGACAAGGGGGGAAAAGAGCGGAGTTTAGGAACTCTTTTTTCGTCTAGAGCGAGGGTAGAGTAAAAGTTACGAGATTGAAGTTTACGGACCCCAATAATAGATGACAAGCTGTCCGAGTTTCCCCTCGTCAAGAAGATGCTTTTGTATTAATGAAGTGGATATTCATTGACGTGTACACCAGGTGGTTGTCTTTTGTTTTGTTCACCTCTCTCCACGTCAGTTTCAACTTGTTTTCCTAAATATTCCGCAAGCGAAACAGTTCCCGAGAGATAATTCCCCGCCCGTTTGTTTACCTATGATTGTCGTTCCCGAGATGGGAAAGGTATGGGGCAAATAATAATGAAGAGGTTTCTGGTGTTTTGTGCGGATGAGTTCAGGGTATTTTCAACCATTCGCTTCAGTTCCACGTGCGTCAGAGAGATGACGGGCTTTGGGCATCTCAACAAGATCCTCCCTCGTAGCAAGTTGATTGGGTTCATGGAATGTGTGCATTGCGTAAAAAACGCGCCAGATACGCTACTGTATCGTCATCGTATTTACCATGTATAACGACAAAGTATGATTAAGTTACTTATAATACGTCTGCGCTATTTTGTTCTACTTCGACGCCGATCAAGTGACCATCTGGGATATAAAATCTGGTTCAAAACTTCATATATGTTGCCCCTGATCCGAAAGAAACATATGACATATGCGATTTCAATATCGTAGGTATAGACATGGCCTAGAACCATAAAAGTGGCTCATTAACAGCGGGGAAAGCTTAGCCGCATTGAATAGCCCTGGCCTGTAAACGCTCAAAGTATCATTCTCTCAATCGCATCAACACTTCATTCTGTTATAGGGTATATCGGAAATCCTCCATGCCACCGATGATCTTTTCGCCCCGGTCAGCTTTCTTATTCTGGCTTCTGAAGTAGAGGGTGAGGACTCCGCAAGTGACAATGATGGCGCCGTTGCAGCTATACCGATTCTTGTCAGTCTAGGGGGAAAAAGACGAATAAAGGGACTGGGTTCACTAACGCCATTGTTGCTACCAGGCCAGGCATGTAACCAGGGGCGTCTTGAGTTCTGAAAACCAGACTTCCCGCAATGCCACCAATGCCTCCAAAGCCAGTCAAGGTTGCGGAGCAGAAAGCACGTTTCCACTGGCCACGAATGTTGTTCGCCTAATGTGCCCACAAAGTTAGCTACCATCTCGTGTTGCTAGTGCAGTATTGCCACAATGGGGGGTCGTCAGTTACCTGATACGCCATGACAAGCGGTACGTTGGCATTAGCACCGGCAACCCCGATGAAAACACCAAAGTATCTGACTGCGGGGCTCGAATGGAAGCCTAGGATAGGGAGGCCAACGAGTGAAATCACGCAGTTCAGAACAATCATGGGAGCTCGGGACCTGTAGCGATCAGCGACCCACGCCGTCGAATACATTAGAATAGCCGCGAAGACGTATGGCGGGGCAACGAGGCATTGGGACGCAGCCATGCTGAACTTCAGATTGTCTCGTAGGATGATTGGGAGGAAGACTGCCACCGTTAGTGTGCGAAAGTGGGCAGAGATTTCATAACACTAAGGGTTGGGAACTCACATGCGAATGCGTAGGTGATTGTGGTAATGCAGCTAGATTAAGTTAGCATGTCGAATAATAGTACCAAGCGATGCGCGAACAATGGGAAATAGTGCTCGGCTCGCGAAATGCCAGTGAGGATTACAAGAAGATGAATGCAAACCCCCAAATCTCGAAGTCTAGAGCTGGCTTCAAAAATCGACCAAAAGAGAACTCTTCCATCTCCACATCTCCTCTGTCTTTGTCCAACTGCTCAAGAACATATTGGCATTCGTCAGGCTTTAGAAATGCGAATGAAGGCTTCTCTCGTTCTTCGTCGGGGAATCGAATAATGAAAATATAGGCGAACATTGCGACCGCGCACGTTATCTTTGCGTATGATGGATTAGCCATGGAGGTATCGCATGTGCATCACTAAGGAATACTTACAACGCCCTCTATGATGAAAATCCTGGATGGTTTGTCAGTAACTGAGCACGACGAGATTCATTATCATAATCTTACCATCGCCAGCCACGAATATTTTGCACGCCCTCCATCATTGACAAGCCGTATGCGAGGATACCTGACATTGCAGATGCAATGATGCCAATGAGGTAAAACACGGAGTAACGGCGAGCAACCTCATCTAGAAAGGCATTAATACGCAGTGCAGCAGTAGCGCAAGAATAAGAGGGTACTCACATCGAGTATACCACGTTGACAGAAGGTAAACACAGCCGGGGAAATAGCCAGCCTCAAGGATACCAAGTACCAGTCTCAACCCCACAAGTGTTGGCCAATCCTTCGCGAAGCCGAAGCCGATGATGACAGCACCCCATAGAAGGCAAATACCGGGAAGGAATATGCGTGGGCCAATCTTGCGACATACGACAGTCATCGGAGCCTGACATATGATATAAGTGATAAAAAAGCACAGCGTGATCAGACTGTACCGATAACCTTCTAAAAGGTCGAGGTCCTGTCTCATTCCGGCGATGGCGGCGTTGGAGACATTTTTTCTATCCATGAGCGAGATGCCGTACATGAAACCCAGGGCAGGGATAAGTCTCAAGTCAATTCGGCGCCTTATGGCGGCCGCTTGCTTCGGGGTGAACGCTTCATTCGCCTCTGATCCATCCTTTAGGGAGTCTTCGAGATGACTGGCGTGTAATTTGTTTTTCGAAACAGCCATCGTGAGTGATTTCCCTCTTTGTTCTCTGGCTGTGAATGTAGAGTTGAGGTAAGTGATCAGGGGGAGGTTGGCAGTCAACAAGGGAACGAGAGAGCTACCAGCACAAACTCCTATAAGTACTCATATTCCATCCCCATCCTGGAAAAATCCCTGTTCAGATCCGAGGTTGAAAAGCATCACTCAATACGAGGAATGCGGAGAGAGCTTCCAATAGCCTGGATTGCCGTGAACTGGAGAACGAAGTTGTTGGATGGACAAAACATGGAGGCCCAGACAGCGGAGCAGCCACCGTGATTCGAGGCTTGGCACATATCGGAAGCTGCCAAGGCCCGCTGAAAGTGTGGGGAAGCTTCGGGGATGCGGGGGAAACACAACGGACGACGGACCACCTCCGATATAAGTAACCCGGACTTGGCAGGTAGCCTGGATCTAGGCTGAACTAGAATATCAGTATGCTGCAAGTTGCAAGACTCTGCCACCACCATCTGGAGCGAGTAGAGTTCAAAATCTGTCACTCAATGCGATCGCGTTGTGACGAGCTCCATAGGTCCAGATCAGTCCGGCGCCGTCGCCGGTTTAATATTCGTGAAAGGTGGGTCAACTTAGGCAATTACCCAATATGGAAACGGTCAGGAAAATCTATGGTCTACCAATCAGTTCACTTATCCACCAAGGTAGGCCTCGGAGAAAAGGGCGCTGTGATATATCAACTGCCGGTCCAGGCGTTTGGCCAAGTTGCAAGTACAACAGATGTCCCCAAGTGCACGCTGCGTTGGTAGAGATCAGATCATTTGAAGTATCGTCATAAAAGCTACCTTTTCGCACGGTAGAAGCCCAGAGAGTCGCCAAATCTCAACATTTCTCCGCGTCTAAGGCGAACTGCCAAGTGCATTCATACAAGGATCAAGGATAGCTCCAGGACCTCGACGATGCACATTCCAAAATCCAACACTGCCCGAGAGGTTGGAACAAGGACTTTGAGCTAGTTGGAAGGGTGGTATACAGTTCAATAACAGTCTCTGACCGGATATTTCTGGAGCTAGAACTTATTTGATGTAGTTGTAAATAGTTCGGCATCCCCGACAGCTGCCACCCGAGCTAGCCTTCTCAAGGAGAAACCTCGAAGTCAGTGTATATAAGCGCGGGATGTTTGCCAACTGAGGGGAATGATGTCAAGATGCCCAGCAAAGCCTAGGATTTCAAGCTTCTCTGTCTAGGATCCGGTTTAAAACATTCCAAAGCCTAGGTAGAACGCGCTGACTGTGCTGCTGTGATCTGATGGACAATAGAGAAGATGAAGCAGCCACGCTGAAAATCAAATCTAGATTGCGCTTTGTCACCATAGGTGTTGTGCAGTTTCGATCCTATTTGCATCAGCTAGCTGATGGATGTTGATGTTCGTATTCCATGCCGTCGTGGATAGTAGCCAGTTTTCGATGATCCCAAGTTTGGTCTAGATTGTATCTTCTATATATCTCGGCGGGGCTAGCGAATTATCAATATTGAAACTTGTCCGCGGAGGAGGCCTTCTTGCAACCGGCAGACTAAAATTCCGTGGGCAGTCCACATAAAAGCTAGCACCTCCGGTCCCGCTAAGATAATCCGCTAGATAAATAAGAGACAGGCAATTAGGTCACAGCTTCATAGGACGTACTTACATAGACCTACAAGGGACAACATCCTCTGCTCGATGACACAGGCGCCATCATCTCACTTCCTCAATATCACTTGTTCAAGATGCAGTCCATCAAAAATTGATTCGAAAACCAACTAGAAGGTTACAGTATGACGAAGAAGTGGCCAGGCTATGATCGAGAAATACAAAAACAGATCATTGGATCGGAATCTCAGCATCTCTTGTGGACACAGCAGCAGCCACGAGGATAGGCTAGAAATATCAAGCCGGTGTCCCCGATGTATTTGCGTGCAAATACCACATCCCTTGATATCTATGCCATTTGATAGGGCATATGAAGAGAATTGACTCTTCAAGGGTATCTCTTCAAGACGATGCTTTGGAACAGACTCCCGTCCTTCAAGAGGTTCGAGCAAGCCTTGGTCTAATGAAAGAGCGAATCTGAATTGAATGATCTCGTTGATTAAATTGGAAGGGCAGCCACATCATAAACCGGCCCAAGTCCTCAACGTTATCTGCCCAGGAATCGAGAAGGCAGTTGACAGCGGCTGATCAGGAAAATTGCCAAGCCCTCGGAAAGGATCAATGATAGTCCGTCTTGTTTCCGTTCACATGCCGATTGGCCAATGAGAACCCAGTATATGATTAGGCAATGTTGCTTTTTCTTCCAAAACGCTTACCCGAAGTTGATTGTTTACAAAACCAGCAACAAAGGATAGTGGATGTTCACCGGATTCATGCCTCTGAAGGCAGTGGAAGGAGTGCTGTGTCATGATGCCCAGGGCGACGCGCAGCAAAGACATAAGCGCGGGGTTTACGGCCAAATGAACTATCGGTTCCTTTGTTCAGCCCAAGATCCAGCTGCCTGCGTCATCCGAACTTGCATGCTGATACTGTGCAACCCACCAGGTTAGCTCCCGGCAGCCATTGTATGATATTGATTCTATGTTCAGGTGAACGTACCACAGTCGATGCGCACGGTGTATGGTCTAATGCAGGGCTTTGGGGACTGACAGCCTCTTGCACACCTTTTCCATGACTCCTCGGCTCAGTCTGCTAAGATAAGGAACAATTTGAGGACATCTCACACCCCTATTTAAGCTGTTCACGGTTTCAGACGCCATATCCATCCTCTCCCCGGTTTCCTTGGATACCAACGACCAGCCGTTGCAGGCTCGGGTGCTTCTTCAGCGCCGACGAAGGAGCTCTGTCTCATGTCAGATGGACTCGAAAGCCTGCAGAAAGTCTCTCTGGATGCTTGGTGTCTCTTGATGCTTATTCACAGGATCCTTAGCGAGACGCCAGCAAGCCTCGTCGCTTATTTGGGGGCCCTTACTGTGGTGGACCTCGCAGGGAATTTTGCCAGCATGGACTGCACTCTCTTCTCGTGGAGCAAGGGTCCCATAGATGATGTGATATATGGTCGCCACCGGCCTAGGCACAGCTTTCGTCGACAACACCACTCTTTCCCTTAAGGATCAAGGGATTCATTAGAATACATGTTAATATAGGCCATAATGGCATCGACTCTGGGTTCAATAAACTACATGATAACCTTTTTGTTGCTGTAGATCGCCTTGCATGCCAACAGGCAGTATGAGTGATGGTTTTGAAATACACCGACATCCCAGCAGTACCATGTATTGTACTGTACAAATCATGACTGAGTAATCCACCTCAGCTGGCGAATCAGATGGAGATCTCTGGGTATTGATGAGACACATGCTTTCACCTGATCTCATCCTGTGACTTCTGTTTTACTCATGCAAGTCCATACAGCTCTCAAGCAGGATACCTTGTCACAAATTTGTGTGTGTACATACACCTGTAAAATATGGCTATCCTGATAGTTATTGCTGCATGTTAATAAAATCATTGCTTGATTTCTTTCTCATCTACACTGTACATTACATACATACATACATACATACATACATCTGCCATATCTGTACATCCTTGGTTACATAGTAGTTACAGACAGCTCTTTGAAGCGAGTAGTGAGTGACCAACTCAGCCACCATGCCCTCCAGACATATTCACGCACAGCTGATGATAGATTACTTACAAGCTTGACTGATATTTTGATACTGGCAGGTACTGACACTGCTGATACCGAGACAGGGCTGCTGTCCACTCGTGCGGGTTTCTTGGTCTTTCTCGACTATTGGCAGGGTCACCCCACGACTCCATCCAGCACAGCAACCTCCATACTTCATCAATCCTTGAGCAGCCAGCAGCATATTCACCTCCAGCGCCTTCATCTCCCATTCATATCCCGACCTACCGAATCCTTCTTTCGAACCGCTGTTTCTGTTTGTTCCGTCCTTATATTTGTCACCTTTACGCACCTTTCCCGCTATTCATCGTGCTACCAGCATCTCCATTACACTGACGCCCTACACCGAGCTAGACAGCGTGCATCGCAGCCAGCAGCGTCACAGAGCTTGATAAGCAGGCCAAACACTCTCCCATCAACTATCAGCTCTCCGTCGATACCCAGTGACCTTGGAGAGGCATTCCCACTGCCTGTAGCCAGCTCTCGGAGCTCCGAATCTGGCTGCAGAAGCGCCCATCCCCGGTCTCTTTACACCCCAGAACGGCCTGTTCAGCTGGTTCTACATAGAGCCAGCTGGGAGGTCCGCCCGTGAAGTTCGAACTGGCAGACGAATCCCCTTCACATACATCCGCCCCAGCCGCCGCCACTCTTCCCGATCCTTCCCTTGCGAACGAGTCATCCGACTCCCCGAACCCGAACCCGAACCCGAACCCTCGTTCGACCGTATATAATACTCGCCTAAGGGAGCGTACATCCACACAAACGTCGTCAAACATCCCATCCTCCGAAGTCACTCCTGGTGCTCCTCTCGAGCCCGAGCGCGAAACAGTCGGTGGATCCGATACTCGTCGCACCCGTCGCCGTCGTCGGAGGGAGGAGACACCAGAGCTAGTTGAAACTGCTAGTTCAGAGGAAAGACAACTTGGTTTAGGTCAAGGTAGAGCTGGACTTGTGGCTGGGCAGCAGTGCCCGAACCCTAGACAACCTATTAAGGAGGACGGACCTCCTTCTCCCAAGCGCAGGCGCCTGGCTAGTAACAATATGCGGCCCGATGGTGGAGCTTCGACCTCAAATGCGAACGGATTCTCTCCTATGTCTAATGGCTCTGCTCAATCTCCTTTGCGAAAATCAACCGCTAGCGGTTCCCTAAACGGAAAATCCCCTCACTCGAGCCCGAATGGCCAGTCGCAGGCGAACGGTTCGGTAAAGTCATTTACTGCGTCCCAATCGTACTTTGGCCATGACCGCGAGGAAGTCACAAGGATATTGATACAAAGTCTGAATGACATGGGTTATAATGCAGCGGCCACTTCTCTGAGCAGGGAAAGTGGATACGACTTGGAGAGTCCCGCGGTGGCTGCTTTCAGATCATCAGTGCTGGATGGACAGTGGTCAGAAGCGGAAAGAATATTATTGGGCTCATTTTATCCGGATGGAGGTGGCGGACGCAAGGACGGCGGCATGCAAGGGGCTGAAGATACCCACCCGTCTCAGCGGGAAGGGCTCGTGCTAGCAGAAACTGCTGATAAGAACGAAATGCTTTTCTGCCTGAGACAACAGAAGTTCCTTGAATTGTTGGAGCAGCGCGATCTTGGCTCTGCGTTGATGGTTCTCCGTCAGGAGCTAACTCCGCTCAATCATGACATAGGACAATTGCATGCGTTGTCGAGGTATGTTAATCTTTGTTTATTTTTCCAATCCGCTTCCTGTTCCTTCTAACAACTCTCAAATAGTCTTCTAATGTGCCCCCCCGACCAATTACAAACACAAGCAGGCTGGAGTGGATCGATAAGAGAATCAAGAGAGAAACTTTTATCTGAACTTTCAAGTAGGTTTTTCTGCTCCCTGCTGCTGTTCTCATTACTGACTGAGTGCAACCCGCTGCAGAATCGATATCTCCTGCAGTCATGATTCCAGAACACCGGCTCGCTGCTCTTCTGGACCATGTGAAGCAGGACCAAATCAATCACTGTTTGTATCACAATACAGCTACACCACCATCCCTTTATTCCGATCACCTATGTGACCCCAGTTCGTTCCCTCTACATAACTCACTCGAGCTTAGCGAGCACAGAGACGAAGTTTGGTACCTGGAGTTTTCCCATGATGGAACGAAGCTAGCCACGACAAGCCGGGATTGCAAGGTGTTTGTTTATGATGTCTCCACGTTCAAGACCCTGCACTCGTTGGAGGATCATAAAGAGCCTGTTGCCTACGCAACGTGGAGCCCCGATGATTCCAAGCTGATCACCTGTAGTCAAGACAATAAGGCGAAACTGTGGGATGTCCAGGTAAGTTCCATCAATAGCTGATACTCCGCCGTGGATGTATGTTCTAATTGATCACTTTAGAGCGGACGATGTCTCCTTACAATCAACCATCACCATGAGCCTGTTACATCAGCCGCCTGGGCCCCTGACGGCGAGTCCTTTGTTACGGGATCTCTAGACAGTCAATCTCAGCTCTGTCATTGGGGTATTCGAGGTCAAGCACTGTACACTTGGCCGGGAAATTATCGAGTGAGAGACTGTGCGATCTCGCCAGACGGCCAGCGACTCATTGCGATATCAACAGAAAAGAAGATATACGTTTACAATTTCGTGACTCGGGATGAGGTGTACAGCATTTCGTTGAAGCTCGATCTGACATGTATCAACATCAGTCACGACTCAAGGTACATGCTCGTAAACATGTCAGACAGCGAAGTGCAGCTCCTAGATATTGAAACAGCGGATGTCGTCCGGCAATTCGCGGGACAGAAACAAGGCAATTTCATTATCAGGAGTACTTTTGGCGGTGCCGCAGAGAATTTCGTCGTGAGTGGTAGCGAAGGTATGAATGCAACATCTTTGAAATTGGTTCCTTTTGTCTTTTGTATCCCCTACTAATGTGGATTAGATTCGCGAATATATATCTGGCACAAGGAAAATAGTCAGCTTGTCGAGTGTCTGGACGGCCATGTTCAAGGATGCGTCAATGCTGTGGCATGGAACCCGAGAGATCCTGGGATGTTTGCCTCCGCTGGAGATGATCGCAAAGTCAGAATGTACGTCGTCCTCAAAAAACCTACCCCGCAAGTTCCATCACAGCAACTCTATCCTATCGATGGCTAACTTATTACTCTCTTTTAGCTGGACCAAAAATGCTCGTCCCAGATCGCGTGCCTCGAGTAAATCGCGGATGTCGTCGAAAGCAGTAGTTCGTTCTGGCTCGCTCCGACCGCTGCCACTTTCGCGACCACATAGCACACGTTAATTAGAAATTTGGTATTGACGTTGCTAGGTTTTTCTGATTTTTCCTTTTCATTTACTGCATGCACACAACACGTTGGCTTTTTGTTTCATTTATTCCGAAGCTTTTTCTTTTTTTTTATCATCATCAACAATCTGCAAAACCAGGGGCCCTGTCTTTGATATTTTCCCACTCAGGACTTATTATGAACTAGAGTATCCCCATACGAGCATACTTTTCTCTTTTTGTGTTTGTGGTTTATTTTTCTCTTATGTGTTCCCTTTCTTTTTTTGCTTTCATGGTTTTTTACCTACTCGTTCTGTCTCCAATGCATACCATACATTTGAAAATCAGCAGCAACAGCAATACCAAACCAACCATATATGTTCTCCTTCTTTCTTTTCTTTTCTTTTTTATCATATCAGGTTTAGTTGAAAACATGCTTCGATTTTTGTTCCCCCCCCTCTCCTTTCCTACCTCCTACACGCCGAATTGATTCCATTAACTTTCCATTTTTATTCTTTATTTTGGTGTTGCATAAAGTGCATCAGATGAGGCGTTTTCTCTCTCTCCTGTTCTTTTCCCTGGCTTTACAGTCACACACACTCTCTCTCCCCTATCCCTCTTTTCTCTAACCAACCCCCTTCTCTTTATGCACTGCGTCTTGTCTCCCTTGTGAAAGAGCTGTCCGCAAAATCGAATCAGGGTTATCAGGTGGATGACAGGAGGCTAGGCTAAGTCCTCGGGGGTGGGATACGTATCAGCATCTTCTCCACCCGGTTTTTTTTCTCTTTTTTTGTGGTTTTTGTTACGGCATTTCCTACCCTCTCTAGTATGCTTCTCCTTGGCCATCCCCCCTCTTTCTACGCGCTGGGAAGATATATCTTCAACGCTACCTTTATTGCATTCACGGCCCCGGGGGAGGAGCCGCGTCCAGCTTACCTTCGTGCACCCCCCTACTCCCTAACCCACTTTATTGGGGCTAGACGTCTCCAAGGTCCTTATAAATCCTATCTCAAATCCCCCGCCCGCTCACTCAACTCTTTCCCATTTTCTCCAATTTCCCCCCGTTGGGTTGTTTTGTTTTGGTCTTTGAATTTCTTTTCTTTTCTTTTGTCTCCTAGCACGAGTAGGGGGGACAGTGGAGTATATATAATATATCTAGCTAATCATAATAAATATAAAAATCCCTACGGCATAAAAAGCCTCGTCCGGCGAAATGAGGGCTAAAGATTTGTGGGAAAATATATACGATTATGAAAAAGGAAATTACTTATGCGTTAAAGATGCAAAAAAGTTCATTACTAGTAATAATAACTTTCATTTTTTTAAAAATGTTTTTTTCACCATATGCCTAGTCAGCTAGCTAATTAACTTCCAATGCTATCGCCCCGTTAGACGCAAAGGATTAAAAAAAAAAAAAGGAAAGAAAAAGTTCAGATTGCCACATTCCGAATTGGAAAAATAAAAACTCGTTGCTTTGGTATTAAGAATCCGGGAACAGGGGATATGCCTAAAAAGCGGATATGGAGGGTCTGATTTTTTATTTTTATTTTGGTAATGATAGTTGGAAGTTTTCTGTTTTTGTCGTGCAACGCCCAAGAAATGTATCAGTAACAGACCATTTTTCAAAAGGGGGACAACCTGCGTGGGCAACGGACACGTAGGAGGCACAGAGGAAAAATACCAAAACCTACCAATTTCAAAATTATCCCATTTCCTCCACGAAACTTGATATCCTTTTTTCCATTTATTCAAATACGGCCGTTTCCCTGAACGGATAAAGGGAGGATCTGGGGGGCTGAGAGACGCTATGGGGAAAGGTGGGCGCGGTGATCTCAAGGTTCGGCCGGTCATGCTCTCAATCAAGGGAGTGTGCGTTGTGGTATTGCGCTATTAGATGGTATGTTTTTCGTAGTTGCTTAAGTGAGAAGATCCGCGACTGTTTCGATGTCAGTAACTGTAAAAAAGGGAAGTTGTGTGGGGATAAATTGCGGAACATACCGTTCATAGGCATCTCATCAATCTGCGTAGAGTAATACAACTCAATATCTCTCAAAATACGCACGTCCTCGCTCGTGACAAAGTTGATAGCCACACCCTTGCGCCCAAATCGACCGCTTCGGCCGATTCTGTGGATGTAATTCTCACGGTTGCTGGGGAGGTCGTAGTTGATGACCAGCGAGACCTGTTGGACATCGATACCACGCGCCCAAACATCTGTCGATATGAGGACGCGGGAATTGCCCTGGCGGAAATCCTGCATAATGCTGTCACGCTCCTTTTGCGGCATCTCGCCGTGCATGCTGGAGACTGTGAAGTTGGCTTCGCGCATTTTATCCGTGAGCCAGTCTACCTTGCGTCGGGTGTTGCAGAAAATGACGGCCTGGGTGATGGTGAGGGTATCGTAAAGGTCGCACAGGGTGTCGAATTTCCACTCCTCCTTTTCCACAGCGATGAAGTACTGCTTCAACCCTTCGAGAGTCAACTCATCACGCTTGACCAGAATGCGCACTGGGTCTGTCATAAATTTCGTGGTCATGTCGAGAACATCGTAGGGGAGAGTAGCGGATACCACAACCACCTGGGTCGCGGGTGGCAGATAGCGGTATACATCATAAATCTGTTCGCGGAACCCGCGGTTCAGAAGCTCGTCGGCCTCGTCAAGTACGAGCATCTTGATATTACGAGTGCGCAGGTGGCGGCGTCGGATCATGTCTGCGACGCGACCGGGTGTGCCCGAAACGACGTGTTGTCCATGGTCTAGCTTTCGAATATCCTCTCCAACGTTTGTGCCACCGATACATGCGTGGCATTGCACGTTCATGTAGTCGCCAAGTGCCATCACGACGGACTGGATCTGTGTCGCGAGTTCTCGCGTCGGGGATAGGACGAGCGCTTCAATGATGTCAGTAGCTGTAGACAAGGCAGGGTTTCGTGTAGGAAACCGATCGCAACATACCTTGCGTCTCTCTGAGTACGGTATCGATGACCTGTAGAATACTGATGGAAAAAGTGGCGGTTTTACCAGTACCGGATTGCGCCTGGGCGATGGTGTCGCGACCTTTGCAGATCTGCACAATGGCGCGCGATTGCACGGCTGACGGTGACTCGTAGCCATAAGCGTAAATACCCCGAAGCAAGTTTTCCTTCAAGTGCATGTCCTCGAAGGTGGGCGCCACCGTCACCTCCTTGGAGGTGGTGAACTCCATGCGCTCTATATAGACATGGTTAGCTGGGTTCCCGTCGGCGGGCTCTGGGAAACGAACCATCCGCATTTCTATCGATTGTGTCCTCCATAGTGATACGCTTGCGATAGCAATACAATCACGATAACAGTTGGCTAGATAGAAGATAAGAGCAAAACCGGTGATATGCGCTCTAGCTGGCTGTGTGAAGTGAAGTTTCGGTGATTCTGAGGCTCTTGCAGCTTGTCCGCCGCGATCAGAGTTTGCTTGGTTTGCCTCGTCCACGTGATGCCTTTCCAAAAGCTGCAGGAAGCTGTTCGTGCCAGTTGATATACAGGACATCCCATACCAATCAACCTCAAAAGCTCACTTCGGTCTACTGTACGAGTTTAGGTAAGACTTGCGAGCTACTATCACGATGTTAATCGAAGAGCAGCGGTTTATCCACGAGGATCTGGAGAGACTTGAGCAGGGAATCAGCGATCGAGTAACAGACGAACCGCGAAATGTACGTTTCTCAACCCGACTGGCCCGTTTGCTTCGCTGCCTTAATGACTGACATGATTATTGTTCACAGAATCGCGAGCGCTTGAACAGAGATCATCAGATTGCGAGCTTTCTGGATCGCATACATAACCAATCCCAACGCCTACTAGACATCTACAAAGATGCGGAGGGGTTCCGCGCAAGCGAGATCCAAGCCATATCGACAGGCGACCCGTTCGACCAGTTCTATAAACGTCTAGAGGATATACGCGATTTCCATCGCAGGTATCCAAATGTACCCGTTGAAAACCTCGAGCGCGTGTACAGGAGAAGGGAAGGGGACATGAACGCGATGGAAATCGAAAACATGTTCGCTGGAGAGGAATCGTACGGCCAATTCTTCGACCTTACAAGGCTACACGAGGAGTATCTGAACCTTCCTGGTGTTAAGCGATTGACATACCTGCAGTATTTGGAGCACTTCGACAAGTTTACGCAACCACAACTCCCAATCAAAAGGGCGAACAAACTAAACGATAAATATTTTAACTATGTCGGTGACCTGGCGAGCTACTTGGAGAGTTTTATCAAACGGGTGAGGCCGTTGGAACCCCTTGACGAGCTTTTCGAAAGTTACGACGAGGAATTTAGGAAGCTATGGGATGCAAATCAGGTTCCAGGCTGGGGCGATGAAACAACGACAGGCGAGTCATCTGGCCCTACAACAGAGGGGACAGGAGAAGGGATTTGGTGTGCGGACTGTGAAAGGGAGTTCAAAAACGAGAATGTTTACAAAAACCACCTCATGGGTAAAAAGCATATTCGGGCAGCGGCGGCTAAGAAGGCCAGCGGCACTCCAACGAATGGCGAGTCTACTCCCGACAATAGCACCAAAATAACAGCAGTTCAACGCTTAAAGGAGCGTGCTATCGCTGAACGAGAACATCGAGTTCGTTCGCTAGCCGAAACTCTGAAGGAAGAGAGAGAAGCTACGGGCATCAACGTGGAAAGAAGACAAGGCATGACTGGTCGAGAGCGAGAGATGGAGCTAGATACCCTCTTTGCGGAAACTGTCGAGCCATCAGGAAATCAACGCCGCGAGTCCGACTCCGATAGCGAAGGCGAGGAAAGAACCTATAACCCTTTCAAATTGCCTTTGGCATGGGACGGGAAGCCAATCCCTTACTGGCTATACAAACTGCATGGTCTTGGTGTCGAACTTCCATGCGAAATCTGCGGCAACTTTGTCTACATGGGCCGCCGCGCATTCGATAAACATTTTTCAGAGGCGAGACATATCTACGGTTTGAGGTGTCTTGGAATCACGCAGCAGACAAGCTTATTCCGTGAAATTACCAAGATTGAGGATGCATTGCGGCTGTGGGAGAAAATCGATCGAGACCGCAAGAAGGACAAGGACGGTAGAGACAACGTTGTGCAGATGGAGGATGCCGAAGGCAACGTTATGCCTGAGCGAATCTACCTCGAGTATGTATTACCCTGTAACCCCTGGGTTTTACTACCCTTACGGTGTTGTGAGAGTCGTACTAACAGTTTGCAGTCTTCAAAAACAGGGTATTCTATAATCTCGTTTCCGCTTTGCACGTGTACTTTTATCGATATCAATGCTGGAGGGCCAGAATATGACGCGTTGGCGCAGGCGTTAGGGGGAAATTATTGGGAACGAGGCGGCGTGTCTCGATCTGCATATAGTTATTAGTTACGTATACCACAATAGAGTGTGTATTTCGCTCTAATCACCCTCTCTCTTTCTTGCTCCGTAGTACATGGATGGATGCATCCATGTATAACATCACATGACCTAGCGTCTTCAACGTGTACCGTGGTTTCTTCCAGCGCGACCTCGAAGTTGCCCCACGACCGCGCTTCAATTCTTTCTGCTAGATGCAATTAGCAACAGTATAGGCTAGGAGCCCTTACTTCACTATCTTTGTTTGCATGCGGCTCGAATTCCTTGCGTGAATAGTATTACCATTCCACTCCACAATGTTCTCATTTAAATCGCGAAGCTCCCGCGAATCATAGCTCCGCTCAAGCGTGCGATGATGAAAGCCAAGCCAATACCACGTTTGTGCGTGATATGGGGTTCAAGTTCTCTCACGTATGCGATCTTCTTTCGCGTCTTGAAGATAACCGGTGCCTGAAGGCAGCTTCCTTCGCGAGGAGCCAAAACCCGGACTTCCCAACTGTCAAAGGCTGGTTCAATCAGCATCAGAAGCGGATCCATGGCGGGGAGACGGATCGACTGGCTCTACTGTCGTGTCTCTTTCCCGAGAAGCGTCCCGATCGTGTATTTGGCCTAAGGGAGCCGTCGCTGGTCAAGATAGTCGCGCGCTGCCTCTTGCTTGGCGCGTCAAGGAGGCGGGAGCTAGACCAGTGGAAGGCCAGTGGAGGCGTGGATCTAGGCCAATGCGTGGAGAATGTCATGCGCCAGGCCGAGAATGACATCAGCGGAGAGAATGCCGTTACAGTGGAGGACATCGATATGGCCCTAAACCACATTGCATCGCGATGTCGATTTTCCTGTCCAGAGCTCCGCCGAAACCGCAGTGCAGTAGCCGTGGACAATGCCCTGGCCCCGATCTTCCGCAGACTAAGCAGTCGCGACGCCAAGTGGTTTACAAGGATGATTCTTCGAGATTACAGCCCTGTTGAAGTACCGGCGAAATTGGTTATTCGGAACTTCCATTTCCTTCTTCCTCAGTTGCTATTGTTTCAGGATTCATTAGAGGCGGCCCTGGAGACGTTGAATACAGATCCCATCAAGTCCTTTCCTCCGCGCGCCGACCCGCAGTATGCCAAACTCCTCGGGAAGTTAGCCATTACCCACCTTAACCCCCGTGTGGGCACTAAGATAGGAAGACCAGAGTTCGACAAGGGAAGAAGCATAAAACACTGCTGCAAAATGGTTGGAAAACGGACCATGAGCATAGAAAAGAAGTACGATGGGGAGTACTGTCAAATCCACATCGATCTCTCCAAGGGACGCGATTACATCAAGATCTTTTCGAAACGTGGTAAAGATGCAACGGCTGACAGACGCGGTATCCATGATGCGCTGAGGGAATGTTTAAGAATCGGCAAGGCGGATTGTAAATTCTCGAGTCGTTGCATATTGGAAGGGGAATTGCTCGTTTGGGACGACGCGAAGCCTGGAATTCAGGGCTTCCATAAACTCCGAAGGCATCTTCCTAGATCCGGTTCATTTATAGGAACTGAGAATGATTCCCCGTAGGCGCCGAATTTCATTTGAGTGCTATTTTAGAGATTTCCTTTTAACTGACTGTCCTGTAGACCCACGGCTTACGAACACTTGTTTATGGTATTCTTCGATATTTTATTAATTGACGACAATGTTTGCCTCTCGAAAACTTACAGAGAGCGTCGGAACTTGCTCACTGACTTGATTATTCCCATCGAAGGGCGCACGGCTTTCGCGGAGCAGGAGTATGTCAATTTTGCCCTCCCCAATAGCCACAATGTCCTCAGGGACTCCTTTGCGATGGCTACTGCACAGCGCTGGGAGGGATTGATCTTGAAGGGCAGCGAAGATCCCTATTTTAGTATTCTGCAGCAAGACCCGGATGGATATGCTGGCCGCTGGATTAAGCTGAAGAAAGATTATATCCCTGGCCTGGGGGATACAGCCGATTTCGCTATCATCGGCGCGCGATATGATCCCCAGGATGCCTCGAACCTGAAGGAAGAAATAAGACCTTTGTTGTACACTACCTTCTTCGTTGGATGCATTGAAGAAAGTCGTCCAAGCGGGATACGCCCCGTCTTTCGCGTCGTGGATGCTCTAAACCGTAATAACATGAGCGTTCAACACATGAAAACCTTGAATTCACTGGGCCAGTTCCAGAGCCGTGAATACGACGCCGAAACATCGCCGTTTGAGATACGAACTGACCAGCTCCAACTCCCGCGGTTGGAAGTCATTTTCAAAAGCCCATTTGTGGTGGAAATGTATGGGGCCGGGTTTGAGAGACCTCCCAGTGTTACATACTACACTTTGCGGTTCCCTAGAGTATTGAAAATACATGTGGATCAGGGGCTAGAAGATGCTACTTCCTTTGGTGCGCTACAGGAGCTTGCTAAAGAGGCCCTTTTGGTTCCGGAAGATGGCTTATCTCAGGAGGCGACTCATTGGGCGCAAAGGTTGGATGCTGCTAATGGGAAACCAGAGTACCTAGTTGAAGCATCAGACGAGTCGTTTGTTTCGGAAAAAAAGGACGATTCTAGTCTCTCAACGTCGCACGAGGGTCCCGGATCAGAGTCCGCGGGTGTTGAACACGACAAACCAAGCGTTAAACACCCGCCAGCTCCTGCACTATCTCATCATACTAAAACCAGTCCAATTACCCCATCAGCTCAGGGGAAGCTAAATGAGACATCAGCCCTTCGTGAGAGTCACAACCGTGGCAGCCAGAGACGAAGTCTATCTCAAAAATCCCAATCCTCACCCGCCATACCCATTCTACCAGATAATACGCAAACAGTTTCTCGCACAGAGAACGGCCCTCCGCAGAGGGAAGGCTGGAGCCGCCATTTATCAGATCTAACGAATCTCTCGGCTTCAAGGAGTTCCCGGCGTTGCTCAATTATAAGTATCTCTAGTGATGAGGAAACAATTCCCACCTCCCCGCTATCTCCTAGCGGAGGTGCATGCTCAGCAGGCCTTAATAAACCTCTCGCTAAACCTCTCGTTTCTCACTCACCGGACGCGCCAAAGGCAGCTTCGCAGAACCGCGTGAATAAAGCTGACACCCCAACGAATTCCAACTCGGGACCCAAGGCCCCTTCCACGCTGAAGCCCGCTGATCAAGCCCACATCCCTACGGGCTTCCATCTCCTCGAAAATAATCCCATCCTCCTCCCCCGACATTCTGAACCATGGACACGATTTGATAATTCTCTTTCCCACAAACTTACTCGATCGCTCTGCTCCACTATCCCACAATTCCTCGATAAGCTCACAGCCTCTCCACCCCATAACGATCTAAACCACCCTTCCACCACCAAATCCCCCGCAGGCATCGTCCTCGTCGACGCAAATCCCTCCAACGCGCCCCACACAGCCTCTCTCATAGCCCAAATCGGCAATACGCTCGCCAAGCTCCAACGCTCCGGTACCCTCTCGGCTGCGACCGGACGCGTCATTTTTCTAGACGCAAAGCTTCTCAGCAGCAGTTCCGCCGATGTCGAGAGGGAGAAGAAGAGTACAGTAAACACGCGAGAATACTGGGAATCTATGGGCCAATCGCTGTTCGTGGGATGTTTGATATGGGGATACGGCACGTCTAGGACTAGGACTAGGACTAGGGGAAGGAAGAGACGGAAGCTGTGCGATAACGATGATGTTGGCAGGGACAGAGCTGTGCTTGGAAACGCCGGTGGCGGGGTTGTTACGGATGTTACGGTGAGCTGGGAGTGGAGAGATGTGTTTTGTCTGTGCTAGATTGCAGACAAAGAGGGGGGCATTCTGATGATGTTTAGGTTGGACGTTGGATGTTGATGTTTTGCATTTTTGGAGCTTGGAGTATCACTTTTTGGTTAAGGGATGGAGGGGTTATTGGCTATCGCCCCATCTATATACATACATGGAGTATCATTCTTTTCTACTTTTAGATGTGTTTTTAGATTGATTGACTGGATTATGCATTGTAATGGCTATTTATAAAATAGCCATGGCATGCATGTGGAGTTAGACTTTATTTTCTTGATATCTTCAGATCATAATATCCTTTTTTTTTGTCTAACTATTGGCTTTTAATAGTATGGGTTATTGGAACTTGTTTAGAATCATCAGATATAAACTCTCCTAGAGTGTGTAAAGGTGTCTTAGTAGGTGTGTGTGTGTGTGTGTGTGTGTGTGTGTGTGTGTGTGTGTGTGTGAGTGATGGCATTATGCTTGAGTGAAACAGTTTAGGATATATATATGTTCTTTGAATGCTGTGTCACCCCGAAGGCCTATCCGCAACAAAAACGCCAAATAAAAGCATACATATGCCATCAATCCATCACTTCATCAAAAACATAGCTTAATAAGAAATAATGAGGAAAAAGAAAGGGGGGCAAGACAAAGAAATTGTACCATACAAGCCCCACTAACAGAGTAGGATATGTGGCAAACGAGAGAGGCATAAAAGTCACTCCATCCTCATGAACTAAAGGGTCACTTTTCCCACCAAACCCCTTTTCACCATATATTATATAGAAATAAACCCTCCCTAATTACTCTCCCTCCCTCCTAGCCCTAACATCTCTCATCAACGCCTTCGCCTCCTCTACCTCACTCCCATCCTGACACAGCTCTCCAGCCAACAAATCCGCGCGGTCCAACTCTCCATGCCTAAGCGCCCATCTAGCAAGCCACAAGCGGGCCTTGCTCGTCGTATCCGTGACACCTGTGCCCGGTGGTTCCGCGTCATCATCATCATTGCCGCCGCCCTTGTCGCGCTGCGTAAACGACGACGTTCGTCGCGCATCCTCGTCTTCAGCGTCAGAAGAGTTATCCCCGCCTTCGTTGTCGTCGTCGTCGGCTGATTCGCCCGTTTCTTGCTGTAGCGTGAGTTCCATGTATGCAGCACATTCATCCTCATCGCCTAATCGTTCGTACAGCGTGGCGATTTGGTGCAGGGTATCCGGGTCGAGAATGCGGTGTTGCCTCGCCGCACCACCACCACCAGAAGCACCGCCGGCATGCGCGGTCTGCGACGAAGAAAATGATTTCATCCCGCCTGCCGCCGCACCGGTGCTGTTAAACGAGCCCATCGCACCCGCGCCACTGCCATCGTAATACGAGCCCGCCACCAGCGCGCGTTTCAGAGCGCGAATACTAGGCTCCAGTCGTCCCATTTTCGCATAACATGAGCCAACAGCTTGCCACATCTTCGGATCGTAGGGGCGCAGCGCGGCAGCGCGGTGGTAGTAGAATAGCGCATAGAACGCCATGTCTAGGACTTCATAGGCCTGGCCGAGACCGTACCAGGCGCGGTAGTCCTTGCGATTGACGTCGACGGCACGGCGGTAGGACTCGATGGCTGCGTGAGTATTTTTCATTTCTATGTATTCGTGGCCCATGAGGGTCCAGGCGGAGAGGAAGTTGCGGTCTAGGGTGAGGGCACGGCGGAAGTACATTACTGCCTTCTCGTGCTCGGATTTAAGAGAGTAGTAGTTGCCCACGACACAACAGGTCTCCGGGCGGAATTTGTCGGTTGCAGTGGCGAGTTGGGCTACGAATGCGAGCTGTGGACGGGCGCCCATAACGTAGAGAATGTTGGAGTAGTGGTCGAGTCCGTCGAGACGGTAGGGGGAGGTTACGAGGAGTTCGGAGAAAAGATGTGATGCTTCTTCGAAATCTGTAATGTTTGTTAGCGACGAATGCCCCTATGATGCATATACATCCCATAGCAAGTCTCTTATACCTTTGGAATGATAGTAAAGCAGGGCCCTTTGCGTTTTAAGGAAAGCGCTGTTAGGGAATATGTTTTCCAGCTCTGTTAGAATGTGATGGGTTTCCTCTGTAGCCTGGTACAACTCCTGGCTCGAGTAAAGGTGGAAAATCAGGGTCATTATATTTTGCGGAAGTTCATCAGCAACTCGTTTCAACTGAGCGCACCAAAAGTTAGCCAAATCCACGAAAGCTTTTCTGGTGAAGGAAGCAGAAATACACACATCCTCTGTGTTGGCTAACAAATCGTTCAGTTCCTGCCATGCTCCCCAATGGAAAGGATATAAATGCACACTCTTTATAAGCCATTTCTTCGCCTCCTCTTCATTCTTGCCCTTGAGCAGAACAACGCCGTAGAGATATTCCAACCAGCCCTGGCCGCGATTCTCAAGGCCCTTTTCTCTTCGCTCAGCGAAATATGCCTCCAGACCTTGGGCCAGACCTGGTAACTCTCGGTTCACCGTCATACCCCCATCCGCAGGGCCCAGAACCATTTCTGTCTCCTCATCCTTGCGTTTCTCGCCAGCTAAGTATTTCGCGTATAGTGCGAGGAAAAGTGACTTCTCGCTTAGCCTGGGAAACGGACTTCGAGAATTAGTGTCGCTAAAGGAGCCTCCTAGGGAGGCAGGTCTTCTAAGTTTGTTAAGTGGAGTCAATGGCGTTTTGGACTTGATGTTGGGGGAACGGGGCGCGAGTGGTATGGCGGAGGTGGATGGTGGGAGAAAGACGGCCGAGCAGCGATCGTATTCCCGTGTATCAAAGTATGCCTTTGCAAGGATATACTTGTGTGTTTCCCGAGCCTCCAACCCAGCTTCGTCGGGATCTTGGGTCGCTAGGAAAGGGTTTGCGGGGATGGAGGGGTTTATGTCCATTGGAGAATCTGGATCGGTATCAGAGCCGTCTTCGAGGTCGTCAAGCGGGACTAGGGAGTCTAGCATTTCCGCAGCCCTTTATAAAGCATGACTCCACGTCAGTACGGCTTGCCTCATACGCGTGAGCTGTTTGTATTTACCATTTGGCAGACTGATAGAGGCACCTCTCGGAGCATTTGATAGCGGCATCTTCCAGCCGGTATCGAAGCTCCCTGATACTCTCTGCGCTGAAGCTAGACGCCATTGCTGTAAGTCAGAAGCGTTATAACTAAGAAAATGTATTCAGAAGCATGATATCATCGCGTTCGGCACGGGCCGCAGCAACACGAGAGAGCTTCGACGCGCAGGGATGTTGATGTATTTAGCCGCAGCAGGCGAGCTTATGCATGCGGTTTATGTGCTTGAATGGGCTTCTTTGCAGGCAGCACAGGAAAATACTGCAGGTCAGCAGCTACAGCATCCACAGCAAGCAGAAATAAACTGGAAACAAACACCGCTTCGCAGATGCATCTCGCTCTGCTCGTCTGCTTCGTTGACGTCGCGAAGCTTCAAGTTCACAAAGTCGGCTTATGTAACCAGGGCAGGTCATGTGACCATCCCCGCGGTTCCAGTTGCTCCCCCCTGTTTCTTACTATTTGATTGCTTCAGCTGCGAGGGAGAGGGAATTCAATGAAATAAATATTCTGCGAAAGGGATGGCGATCAGGGAAACAACTGTTTCTTTATAAATTCCCCCAATTGCTCCAGCTGTTCTGTTGTAAGTTTATAATACTCTGTATGTCCTTTTTGCTGCTGTTGTCAAATCAAGCAAACATCCCCAGCACTCCATCAATCGAATCAATAGACGCCAAAAAAGGAGGGGCAGAGACACCATTCCCAACTTCCCCTCTACAAATATACCCGCCATTGACCAGCCGATTTCATAGATCCCATACAAATAATCGCGGCATAACACGTTACAATGACGACGAAAACCAATCGCGCAGACTTCGAGGCCGTCTGGCCCTCTCTAGTGAAGGATCTGAGCGAGTCCGCAAGCCAGTATGGTATCCCCGCTACAGCCCTCAAATGGTTTCAAGATGTTTGTACCCATTTCCTCTCCCTGATGAACCAACTATCTTTTGGATTGCTAACCTCCGGTGTCTCATACAGGGCCTCAATGCCAACACTCCAGGTGGGAAGCTCAACCGCGGTCTTTCCGTCCCAGACACCGCACGCGAGCTGCTCTCCACACCCTTGACCGATGAGCAATTCAAGCACCTGTGCACGCTAGGCTGGATGACAGAGCTCCTACAAGCCTTCTTCCTAGTTGCAGATGACATGATGGACAGCTCGATCACGCGTCGCGGAGAGCCATGCTGGTACCGGCGTCCGGGCGTGGGCATGATCGCCATCAACGACTCCTTCCTACTCGAAGCGTCAATCTACACACTACTAAAGAAGCACTTCCGCAGCCACCCCGCCTACGTCGACATGATAGAGCTGTTCCACGAAGTCAGCTTCCAGACCGAACTCGGCCAGCTGTGCGACCTTCTCACGGCACCCGAAGACAACGTCGACCTCTCCAACTTCTCGCTTGAGAAATTCACCTTCATCGTCATCTACAAGACCGCGTACTACAGCTTCTACCTCCCCGTCGCATTGGCGCTGCACTACCTGCAGCTCGCGACACCCAACAACCTCAAGCAGGCGCACGACATTTTGATCCCGTTGGGCGAGTACTTCCAGGCGCAGGACGACTATCTGGACGTCTACGGAAACCCAGAACAGATTGGCAAGATTGGCACCGATATCCAGGACAACAAGTGCTCGTGGGTAATCAACCAGGCTCTCAAGCGCTGCAACCCGGACCAGCGCAAGATCCTTGACGAGTCGTACGGACGCAAGGACGCTGCGTTGGAAGCCAAGGTCAAGGAAGTCTTCAAGGAGCTGAATATCGAGAAGGTCTACCGCGACTTTGAGGAGGAGCAGGTGAACAAGATTCGAGGCCTGATTACTTCTGTTGACGGGTCCGAGGGTCTGAAGAAGGGCGTGTTCGAGAGCTTTTTGGCCAAGATTTACAAGAGAGATAAATAGATTGGGGGTTTTGAATAGGTATTAAATATTCGAAATAAATATTCGACTATTCCGCACTGATAGCACATGCATCCCCCCTTTTTTTTGTCTTTCATCTTGCGTCTTTCTTTTACAATACACACCCTACCTTTGTTAGACAGCTTCTTCTTATATCCCGACTTTTCGTATGCGCATTCTATATCCACATTTTTATTTTATTCAAAGCACGATTCGATTTCCCGGGATATTCTACGCTAGAACTTTTCTTTCTTTCTTTTTTTTTTAATTCTTTTACAAAAAGAAAAAGGAGAATTTAGTGCCTAGAGAAACAACCCCTGAATATTCGCCATATATATCCATGGAACATTAGAGGAAGGTGCAAATGCGCATCTTGGAAGCACGTTACCACGCTCCTCTGCATGTGGGAGGACAGGCCCCTAGAACCCGATGGAGCGTAATTTGATCTCGCCACAATCGATAGCGGTAGAACTCAACTGTCAAGCGAAAGCAGTGTGGCTCTAGGTGCTGGCCATGAAGAGGCTGGGTAGAAGCATGAGTAGAAAGCCGATGAAGCTGCGGAAGCACCTCAGACACGAGGATATCTCGGTGCAGGGGTATGGAAGGTGCGAGCGTGGGATGTACTTTCCATTTTCATCATTCCACCTTCTTGTTTAACAGAAAGGATTACGAGTTCCCCAGTTATCGGAGGCTCTGGAGAAACAGGTGGCCATGCGCCTCAGGGATACAGGGCAATTGGCCGGACACTAGGCGTATGCTTCTGCAGACGTCCGTTTCATTCACACGTCCATAGAGCATAAAAGTCATTAATATTTTTTGTCTGTGGACCATGTGGAAAGTCCTGGCACTCTCACTGATCAAAATTGTAGAGTCTGTGGGGCAGGAAACACGAATAGTCAGGAACGTCGTCTCGTATCTTGAACCTTGTGCAGAAGACGTTGTTAGCGGCGATTCATCGGCAACCTCCCCCGGCCCAACTAAGAGACAGCTGGCTATGCATACGCCAGCTCAAATTTCCCTCTCTTGTCTCCCGCACCGCAATGCTGGTCTAAAACTTTCACCTATTAATCTTGAACCAGTCGCCCAATCCACCATAAAAGTCTTGCCAATTCTCTCAAGCAGAGCGGCTATGTATCCACCGTCGCCAACCTCAAAAGCGGATGTAAAAGGATGATGACTATGAGTGCTAGGCGCCCCAGAAGAATGTCCACCGGCGATAGGACCAAGAACTGCGACACGTGGGCGTCCCAAGTAGGGGCGTACTGCAAGTGTCAAAGCGACTGTGGGCTGGCGGATGCGTGGGAAGTGTGAGGACCACTGCGCACAGCAAGGGAATAGGGGCTACTGAAACTGTTTCCCGTATGAAGGGTTGTGGGCTGAAGGAATGTAGAAATGTTGTTGTAAGATGGATCTTAATTGATGGGACTAGGCCATTGAATATTATCCACGCTTAGAAATTCTTTTTGATTCTTTTATATAATGCATACCTAGGTATATATATAACTCTTTCTCCTTCAGGGGTTTTGCAAACCTGCCACCCAACATTAGAGCGAGGAGGAAGAAGAGGATAGTAAATAAATCAAACCAAGAGTTAACCTGTCGTGCAAGTTGCAGAGCTTCAACTCCCCTGTACAGAGCCATCAACATAAAAAGCTTTCATAAAAATGATGGGCAGGCTGAAACCCAGTGTCTGACTCCTGATGGGCGTGGGAACATAGTATGCACATGAGAACATGTGTTTCACCAGCACCGCCCCCCAGGCGTTTTAAACTTGTTGAAATAGAAGCAGTAGATATGTATATTTATTTTCCCATGACTCCTTTTTCGGTTCGATCTCTCCAAATGCCATTATCTCGCCAATAGTTCCCCTACGCTTCAAAAGAAAAAGAAAAGAAAAGAAAGCACGGGGGTCCACACTCCTTCATCAGCCTCAGCAAGATCAAAAAAGGGAAAAGAATGTTGCGAAGCAAAACTGAGCTATACATATTTCGCATATGTGCATTATTAATAATTTACCATGAGCAAAAAGACATGCCATAGTCCTTTCTTCAAAAGGCTCGAAAAGTGGGGAAAGAAGACAAAAAGAAGTCAGGCAGAATATATGCCTCATCATGCAAATATGCAATAAGAAAATGAAGAGTAAAAATCAAAAAAGAAATGCATAATATGCTCAACACAAGAAAAAAAAAAAAATAAGGTCAATAGAGGTCAAATGCTTAAAATAACAAAAATCAAATCAAAAAAACATAGATGGCAAAAGTAAAGTAGAGAGAAGAACCCAAAAAGAAAGGGGGGATATGGAAAGAATAACCACATGGTTTCTTTTCTTTTTACAAGGGATTCAGAAAACAAAATCCAGCAAGAGAAAAAATAAGAAATAGTAAGTGAATAAATAAAAAAAGTAAAAAAATAAAAAGTAAAAAATAAAAAGCAACATAGAACATGCGTAGATAGCAACAAGCTTTACAGTCGTTAATTCCACCAGACCCATCCTTCCCTATCTTTCCGATTCACGCTCGCGTATAAGAAACCCTCAGTATAAATCGGCGAAAATACGGGCGGATTTCTAGGAGGTATCTCCATTGGGAGCAGATTCTCGCTCAGGAGAATGCGGAGGTTCGACGGAAGAAGTTCTCTTCCTTAGCGTTAGAGGGAAGGGATAATCTTCCGAGTCTTCCTCCTCACTGTGTAGAAAAGTTAGTATTAGGTTCAGTTCATCTCTAGCTAGCCAGGGGTGAAGGTATCACATACGGTAGTTTCCAAGCTATGTAATCCTCGGTGCTCAGCCCTTCACGACCCTCTTGTAGCGAAGCAAAGTCGCCAGGGGTCATCATCCCTGAACGGTCACGTGGCGAGCCGGGGATCGAGAATGGGCGGGAAATCTTTTGTTCCGTTCCGCCGATGACGTCATTAAAGTCCTCTTCAGGGTCGAATGACGATGGGTAGGCTAGAAAGAGGGACGAAGAAATTATCAGTATTCTAATGTAAGAACGAATGGCGTGTAAGGGGGTGATATTTACCTCTCCTCAGCGCAAGCTGGCGCGCTTTCACATATTCCATGCCCATGCGTTTCCAATCCAAGAGATCGCTCAGTCGCTCCGTCCGATTTCTCTGATTGATGCGCTGTCTCCGGCTCTTGTTCGCAAAGTCGAACATGAAGTTGGTAAGTTGATTGACCGAATCGTCCACCCCTTTCATTCTGCGATCAACAATGTAGATACCATAGTCGGAAGAGTTTTCAATCAATTCTTCCATGTAGCATCCAAAGCCAGACAAGTTCGTCGTGATGCTTGGGATGCCCATCACGGTGCACTCGGCTGGCGTATATCCCCATGGCTCATAGTACGAAGGGAAAACCCCGAGATTGGTTCCGCGAACGAAGTCGTCGTAGTCGAGGGGGAGCACGGGGTTGGAGGAGTTGAGAAATTCCGGATGGAAGACAACCTTGACGCGATCAGAGGGGTGGTTGAATAGTTGGACTCGACGCAATTGGTTTAGCACTGGATCTTCTGAGTCGCTAAGCATGTTGTGGGTGACAATGGGAGGAAGGCTGTGTCTCTTCATGGCAAACAGGCGCCGTCGAATGAGGACGCGGTCCTGGCTGGTAATCAAGTCCTTCTCGTCGGGCATGTTGTCGCCTTCCTTCCATTCCAAACAGCGCTCAAAGAGGCGCCTCCCAATTCCCTTCTCTACGTTCTCTAGGGTATCTCTGAGGGACTTGACCACCGCTTGGCCTTTGAGAGCTTCGACGGTGAGAGACGTCGTTTGCGCCGGCATGATGATGAACGCGACAATAGTAGTGTTAGACCCTGCCGTTTTTAGCTTGTGGTTAAGTCGCGCAAGTGATTCGATGAACATATCCACGCCTTTGTTCCGATATTCGTAGCGTCCCGCCATGAAGAAGTAGAGTGTATTTTCGAGATCAAAGTCATTGTGTCCGTAAAAATGGCCGCGAACAAAGTCGTGGATCTTCTCCTTTGAATGCGAATGGAGGTTCTGGAACTCGTGTACGGCAGAGAATTTCTTGACATTGAGGCCATTTGGCAATACGCCGTCAGGTTTCCTTTTGAGCAGATGTTCACTCTCAAAAGCTGTTATGTGTGAGACGGTAGTGAAAACGTCCGCAGCATGCGCAGCAGCGCGCTCGACGCAGTACCGGTGATATATTCCTCTCTTCCCTGCCTCCTCGTCCACCTTAAAGTATTGGAGGTTATTATAGAAATCGACAGATCCAGCACAAAGATATCTCCCTAGAAGCGTGGCATGCGTTGTGAAAATTGTTGTGAGGTCCATATGCCGCTTCTTGGTCAAGGGTAAAGCAACACCAGCAAGCCACTCGTGGAAATGCGCGACGATTGCCCGTGATGTTTCTCTGGAAATATACTTTTCAGGAAGCGCATTAGCTTTCAGGGGACATCTCGGGGAGATATTAGGATCAAAGAGTGTATGTATGCGCATACCTCACCAAGAAACCAAGCCACGAGATATCCGAACACAATTGCCTCATTTGTCTCGGCGTCGTTCGCAGGCGACGGGATACCAGCGACGTTCCAGAGATCGCCTTTCCATTCATCGAGCCATTTATAACCAGTGCTGGTGTCTATCAACAGCACTCGCGGCGCGCCCTCAATTAACCATCTTCCGTACATCATCTCAATGCCTCGTTCCTTCATGGCGCTGATTGTGTCTATAAGCGGCTGTTCTGTCGGAGTGAGAGGCTCAACCTCGACAACGGCCTAATGATAGAAAGTTAACTTCTCAAGCTCCGTGCTGGCGTGATTGGCAGGCAACCGTAAAGAGTTAGAAAAGTGCCCTACCGATGCCCGGTTCAGAGGACCGATGAGTGTGTATCTATCGCCGTATTCCGCTGTTGTGACCGGAGCTTTGGACTTTAGCACGGAGTAAATCCCGCCAACTGCTTTCGCGTCAGTATACAAGCCCTGCCCAGAAACTCACGGGGACGTCATTGATTCGGCAGCAAAGGCAAAAGTGCACCGACCTCTATTCGCAACCTCCGTTGCAACCTCGAAAAGCACATGGTTCTTGATGCTCCTCTTGGGAAGATCTGATCGATCTGATCCGTTCTCGGTCGGCATGGTGGATGGACTCTGAAGAACTGCGCGACTGGTTTCTGAGCGATTTTGAAAATAAGACGACAGGAATCGTCAATGGAAAAGTGAAATGTATGTCGTAGACTCCCTTTCCTCTGCGATGGTTCTTTTGAGCAATTGGATGGCGCTAATGTGGGGGAGCAAGAGGGAACCAAACAAAGTAAACTCTATTAAGCTCTCAGCAGCTACAGCTTCGCGATATAACCAGCACGGTCCTGAGGAAGTCCGTGGGAAAAACAGTGAAGGCTGAGTAGGAAGAGGAAGAGCAAAGACTACATTAAATAAGAAGAGAAAGGGGGGGAGGAAGAGAAAAACCAGGAAGCAGAAATGCTGAGGGAGGCGGGGAGAGAGAGCGATCCATGCGCAGATAGTTACCAGGATGGATCCCCTACGCAACAACCCAACAACCCCCTGGCAAGCAAGTAGCAAGCTCCCCGTCAGCCAAGGCTAAAAGACACCAGCAATGATAATAACCCTGGAATGCGCTCGAGCTGCGATCTCTTGGCCCGCCACCCACTGCAATGCCTTTTTGCACCATTTTTGCCTTGGATGCTGTCAGACCAACTTGTTCATCTGGATTTTCTACAGCAGGACGTCCCTTGCTCATCCTCTAACAATAAAAACGATTGGTGATCTATTCGCACTTATATATTCTCAAGGTGTTCGCAGCAGGATTCTCTCTCAAAGCATGCCGCGCATCCCTCCCGAGTCTCGGATGGCAAATCCATCAGCCTTATGCTTGTTAGGCTCAATAGACATAGATACTTGGCGTGCATCGGACTACATGGGACCATCATAGACATGCATTTCATAAATTAAGCTAACGATGCAAAATTTTCTAATTTTTGCCTGCTAGTGGCGACCTGACGATAATGAAATGTCTCACCGGAATATCTCGCGCTACGCAGGATGAAAGATTCTGATAAGCTTTTGGGTCTAGTCGAGCACCATCGCAAAAGAACAAACCTATCGTCCCGCTGGAGCGAACTGCTTACAGAGTACACATTTCAGAGTAATTTCTTACACACGAGCCTAGCATGCTGCTGTATGCATATATGCTTCTGCGGGAAATAACCAATTTATCTAGCAGATTGGCTAGCAGCTAGATACAGGATTCCAATGCTTATTTTCGTGTTCCTCGCTCAAATCCCCCTTCTCAACCTATCTTACTAGTGAATTTCCCCGAGCCGAGCTGGCTTGGACTGCCTCGCTTCTCGGTCCTCGTGAGAGAGAGAATAGCTCTGGACGTCCTCCAAAATCACGATTTCCTGGCTCCTGGAGTAGAAACGGAGGACTAACTAGTCCTCTAGAAGAAGCATGCGCAGGGAGTTTAGGCCCTGATCGGCAATTCCGGATATCAGCCACCTTCTGGCAGCGCGAGCTCGAATGTAAGGCCTTGTTTCGATCATTATAGGCGTTAATCGCAAGCTGAACCATCTCAGAGTCGACTGATACTCCTCTTCTTTCAAATCTGATTTCAGCTTTGAGACCGATGGCGGGAGGTCCTTATTATTGGCTGTCTCTTTCATAAACCAGTGGGCGACCATGCCCACAGCATATAAACAACTGCCAAAGAGCTATTAGCAGGAGCAGATTGGAATGTTCTCTGTTTCGCCCAACAGGCAATCATCATGGGCGCATAGACAAAAGAAACCCTATTTTGCCATGATGTAGCCTAGGGAGAACCGTTTGGGAAATATAAACTTGTTAAAGTCAACAAATAACCCTGTCACCAATCTAATTAGTGCACCACCGTGCAATCCACATCCCCTAGTTGCAAACCCCAACTACCTCAGTTTCCTACTGCACGGGCTTCTTGAGGGCAGTGTCGAACGACCAGGAAACCCCTCAAGTCGCATAGACCGTTCAATGTCGTCATTAAACATGCCTTTCCAGTAAATTTCATTGCTAATCCCATAATAGTCAAGCATAACCTCCTTCCAGAGTTCGAACTCTGCAAATCGATCAACTTCTTCTGCGCAACCGGCAGTCATAACGGCTCTCCTGGACCTCACGCTGTAGGTCGCCCAGTCAATTATTGCCCAGTCTGATCTCTGCCTAAGCTCCTCGGAATGGGGTTGAACCATGGCCTTCGTTTTGAGGTCTCGGAGCGCATAGAAGAAGGGTAGGATGAGGCTGTAACTATTTTTTACCTCGTAGTCAAAATAGCTTAAACAGCTTCCTCTATGGTACCAATCGCACCTCCGACCTTTCTCGAGCCGAATAGTTATGCCCCTCAACGGCGTCGCTTTTGCAGCTTTAAAGAGCTCGACTGTTCGTATGACATTACGCCACAGCCAAAAAAAGAGTGGGGGCTTTAGGATCCGGTGCGGATAGACTGACTTCTATCGTGGCAATCTTGGAAAATGGAAAGCTATTAAAGCGCGCGTCGATTTGGAGAGCGTTGCTTTCGAGCCTCCACACGGCACCAGTGTGTCTTGCGTCGGCGGTTACCCTCCTATTACCATCATTATCCTTCTTCGTTCCTCCTCGATTGTGGCAGCGCTTGAAGGACACAGTGCACCATAAATCGGGACTTTCGGGGAAGCTTGGCGAGAGATTAAAATGAAGGCAGGTTTTCGCATAAAGGACATTTGATATCTCAGCATACAGATCTCGGCTAACGCGAAGCACTCTGAGGTCTGCTTCCGCCGATTTCCTGGTTGTCGAAGTAGAGCTGGTAGTGCGGCCAACGGGCAGAAATTCTAGCCAGATCTGTTCGCGTAGTTCGTAGGGGAGTTTTGAAAAGAGGCCATAGCCGCAGGTCTGATTCATTTCAACTGTATATACCGTATATGATGTGGATAAGAGGTTGGTTGTGTTATGCTAGTTCGAGGAGTTGAGTTGGGGAAACAGCAGTAGAGATGAGGTCACTGATAGAAATGTTAGTTAGATGTTGGAAGGAACAGGAACGGCTGTATTCATACAGCATGAGGTATAAATCATCATGATGCCTCTAGCAGAGTTTAGATCAGAGTGATGTCAACCTTTCATCAACATTGTAGGAATTAAGTAGGTATACCCACATCATATAGTTTTGTATCACCAAGGTGTAGTTGGGGCCGCTCTTCAAAGCCCCAAGCAATTCAGAAAATCCTAAAGCATAACTATCGATGAAAGTATGTAAAAGATTCGTGCATGCGCTCTTAAATGGGGTAGGCTACTCTGTACTGTCTGCTGTAAATGTGGGCGGGTAGGGGGAGGGATGCCAAGCCCAATTTTCTATTCAAAAAGATCAATTCTATCAATAATAATATTAAAATTTTCAACAAGCCTTAACTCTGGAGCATTATAATCCATCTAGGAATTGGTGGCTCCCATCCAACTATGTAGCTAATAATTGGGTGGCTCTGTGCCGTATTAGTTATGACTCAAAAGTGGCTTAAACTTCGAGTTTTCGTGATGAAACTTGGGAGATTCTCGCAGCGCCCCTTAGTTTCCCGAAGCTACAGAGTAAATTTCTGCCGAGATAAGAATGTTATCGTTGGCGCCGCTGATTTTGGCGATGCATGCTCGGCTAGAGCCTAAAAATAACGTATTCACGGTGTACCCACGTCCATCATTGGCTGAGCCCGGCGATCCCGGGTGGTCGTACCAATCTAACCGCCCACTTGGCATGACCATCCCGGTTAGCGGTGAGGCTGCATTGGGACCCCCACCGAAGTTTTTTTGGACGTCAGTCCTCCATCTTCCTCTTTCCTCCTCATCCTTCTCTTCCTCATCGCTCTCTTGAAGGCGTTGATGCTCTTTATATCGTCAGCGTTTCGTTCCTTATTCCTTTAGATGCTATCTTGGACTCACTTGATTGATGTTAGGTCGTCCACGATGGAGTGCTCAACCGCCATCTCCTGGCTGGCGATGGTTGATGCAGCTCCATCCAGCATGACTAGTGGGAAGCGGTCGGTTCTGTTTGAGCCTCAGAACTCTTGATAGGACTCACTAGAAGTTCAACTGGCAGGATCAATAGCTTCATGTCATATGTCGTCGTCCGTCCCGATGACAGCGCTCATGCGTCGATTGCCGTCCGCTTCGTCGCTCCACTGCAGCGAACTCGGTGTGACTCCGACGCTCGCAGTGCCTGACGCCCTGAATAACTTGCTCGACATCTTAAAAGCTCCAGACACCTTCATCAACGCTCGCCGTTTTGTATTAGCCTCTCTCTTTGCCGTTGCATTCCCACTCGCTCCGCCGTGGGCTTCGAGCCCTTCGCGCGGGATATTGACTGTCGCTGTACCATTTTCCCTAGCAATGGATACCCAGTTCTGCTCTCGTATAAGTTCCTTGGCTTTCAAGTGGCTTGTTCTTTGGCTGTGTGCTTGAATGCTGTTGTGGCAGTGAATGCACACATATTTTGCCTGTGGGCATCTTTTCTTTGTCTTCAAGTCTCTGCTAATGAAAGTTAGTATATTCACTTGCTAACAGGGTCTTTTCACGCCTGAATTTCTGTGTCTTACTCTTCCGACTCGCAAGCCTTGCTTGTGCTGGCGTCTGCTATCGGGATCGCGGAAGTTGTCGAGTGATTCGAAGCGCGATGCAGGAGTGGGCTGGTCAGCACTGGCTGAACTTTGGCGGTCCCAAATCATGGCAATCCGATGCAGTGTGGGAAAGCTCCCTCTGTTCTGCTGAGCTGGAAGGCACGGCGACGCGATGGGAAGAGGCCTGGCAGAGACTGAGAGCCACGTGACTCTCCCCGTCCTGCCCTGTCTGTCAATGACTCCCGGCGCTCAATCTATCGACGCCCATAACGAGCCCAATTCTTTCTATTTGGACATTTTGACCTGATCCAGAGCTTCCTTGGGTATAGTCCAACATTCGACGACCTTTTTGCCTTCTTCAAATCCCCAGTTGCGTTGGTAGATGGCTAGTTTAGTGACCAGACGCAGTATTTATACCTAGTCGGTTCGTTTTCTTCTAACAATACCTGACCTGGTCGAGTTGGTTAATCACTTGGCGGCGGATTAAGCCCGGCTTGTCACCAAAGGTAACTAGTACCTGGCAACGCATACGGCTTCAACCGGCTTGCCACCAACAAGGGAAAGGAACTACCTGACAACGCACACGGCATCATCAACCACGTGAACGTCCTCGATGTCACTAAGGAAGGGTATTGCCATGAAACCAACCTCGGACTCTAGTCCTTGGCGAGTTTCGTAACGGAGGCGCAAGCTTCCGTGAGCTTTTTGTCTTTTTAAATTATTTTCATCTTTTTCTTTTTCTTTTTCTTTTTCTTCTTCTTATCTTCCTATCTATCTTTTTTTTATCTTTCAGTGTGTTATTCCAGCGTTGCTGGATGTTGTTTTGTTGTATTTGCGTAGGCGGTTCTGTGTGTCGAAGTACCTCCGGGTGTCGAGGTACTTGTGGGCGTCGATGTGCCTATGCGCGTCGAGGTACCTGTACTTCTCGCAGGTACTTTTAGCAAACCTCATGAACTTCGAGAGCGGGCGTTCGATCCTCGAATCCGCCTACTCCGCGCCCCAGTTGGATTATCCCCATCAACGCGTCAATTGAGTGTTTTCAGGCTCAAGAGAACCGGAAAATTAGGTTCATTTATCTGGTCTATTTTACCCCTTTCAATTCCGATGAATATAGGTGAAACATGCTAGCTATGTGTTAGCTATTGATGGCACGCGCTGTATTCTATTTTTGCAGAGCGCAATTCTGGTCCAATTGCTTCCAAACAAAGAAGAATATCAAGTTCCTTTATCACTTTCCTTATTTACACCTTTAATCAACTGAAAACCACTGGGTTGGGGTGGTTGTTTATTTTTGTATTCTCCTGGCAGCATTTGGATGGTCATTCGCATTATGTGTTTGGCAAGCTGCCTGCTATATATATAAACCACCACACACAATCCTCCCCTCCCTTTGTAAACCACCAGCACTCTTCCTTCCCTTACTCTTCAAGAGCCTTCGAGGGCCAATTCCCGTCCTGTGTGCGTCTACTTGATGTATTCCTAAGCTTGGCTCAGAAATTCAGCAATGTGCAATTCGAAATTAGCGTTCTCTAGGATGTCTCCTAGCCACCGCAGCTGGCGTATCCTTGGAAGCGTCAAGCAAGTGTCTACAGCCTTGTTATCCTCCCTCCTCCAATGGTAATCCTCCTCTTCGTCGTAAAGCACGAGACCCCCTGTTGAACACTGCCGTTATATCTCTCTCCCGTCCCGCTGCGGAGTCACCTGTCTGGAAGGGCACTCTCCGTAATCGCAATGGCATATCCCATGTCATCCCCCCTGCGAGCAGCTATTTCTATGGCGACAGGCACATTCCGGGTATATCTATCGGAATATGGCTGTTGCCCGTGTTTTGTTGCTTTGTTTTGGTGGCTACCTCGGAGACTTGACATGTCTATTTATTTCTTCTCGGATCGAAGAAGTTGTTTACTTCTTTCACCACTTTGTTTCATCCACATTGCCTTTGTTTTCGAGTTCCTTTGTCAAGGCTCCTATTATTATTACCCTTTACCATACCTGTTTCTTCGAGAAATCTACTTGCCGATATCAGTTATCCCGAGATATAGATATCTCTTCTTCCCGAGCTTTTGTTTTGGTCTTGAATCATTCTTTGAACAGTTTCAGCAACCATGAAACTCCAATCATCCTTATGGAGCGTGAAGCTCAAGGTGAAGCGGACCTGTACTCGTCTCCTCGCGAAAGTCGGCCTGTCGCAGATCGATACCCAACTAAAGCCCTCCGAACCCGTGGCGGAGATATGGGGCAGAGCATACCAGCATCCGCATCAAACCCCTATTCCAAACGATGACGACCGCGCATCCTACAAGTCTGGCCGGACAGTTATCAGAAAGAGCAAGTTGCGTCTTGGCTTTGAGCGTCGCAAATCTGAACGCCGCGTCCTAACCAAGAAGAGAAAAACCCACGGTACCCATGTTATTAGAAACGCAGAAGAGCTCGCTCAGATCTATGTTCCCGCTCTTAATCCTGAGCAATTCTTTGCGCAGGCTTACAACCCACAGGGCTTCGATCCACAAGGTTATGAGGCAGAGGCCTACGAGGAAGAAGCTTTCGATCCAGAGGCTTACGAGCGCGATGATCTTTCTGACAATCTATCATCCATCCATGATGACGAAGAAATCCCTCTGCCTACCATTCATAGACTTCGATCCCGCAATGTCAATATGCGACGACCAACCCCGCTGCCACTACAACGAGTCGTCCTTGAAGCGGAAACAACTACTTCCTCTGTTACCTCGATCCATGCACGCCTCGTTAGACGCCGTTCGACTCTCAACCTCAATCGTCACTTCGTGCAGCGTGAGACCGTCGAGGAAGAGACACATGTGGAGGAAAATAACAATGATGATCAAGGAGACGCGATCCCCACGCCCGAGACGTCATACTTCCCTCCCAGCTCCCCTCCCGACATCGAGGCTACAATATCCGCTCATTTCCAACCTCAACTCTCGTTCTCCACTCCTACTCGTCCCCGCGGAAACGCTTTCAAGGATTACAAGTTTGGCCCCCGCAGTACGAGCAGCGCAGCTTGTTCCTGCGCATGCCATCCTCGTCCACTAAAGGACTGGCCCGTCGAGGAATTCGAGAAACAGACACCCACCAAGACAATCGTTGCCTGGATCCACAATATCCCCGAGTATGATGGCGCGTGCGAGGACAACAAAGTCTCCCCTGACATTCGCGTGCTTCGTCGGAAGCAGAAGGTCGAGAACCTCTCGTCGCGCTTCGATCAGTCGTCCGATATGTAGAGATGAAATGGTTTGAGGGAGTGGTTTCTACTGAAGGTTTGAGAAAGCATCACTCCCCTTGAGAAAAGCTTCTTGTTTATCGCTAATTTTTTCGAGCATCACCAGGTTTCCTCTCTCCCACTACTCACCTTCGACGCTTCCCGCGCATTTACGGTACATCTAGAGATGCACATATTACGACTATCACGGCTCATGATAAAAACCGGCTTTTCATGATCCAATATTTTCACGAGATTGTTTTTTTTTCCCTACCCTTTTTCCCGCATCTGACAATTTATATGTCATGCATGCTCGGGGAACTGTGTGTTGTTTCTTCTTTTCACCCTGTAACATCTTTAACCCCCTAGCATGTTTTCTTTTTTACTCCTTTTGGTCATGTATTTTCTTTTTCATTTTCTCTCGCTAGTTACTGCCTTGCTATTACTGATATTTTGCTTGCTCGAGATTTGCTTTCCAACCCCTGTTTCCCACATCTTACTCATTGTTAAGGATGGTTGGGGAAACTGCGGTCTTTTCATATTCATTATCTGTATTTGTATTTTTATTTCCCTATTTCCTACTTGTCTTTATTGCTTGTATCATTATCTCTTTACCTTTTTGGGCAAAGCAAAGGAAGTCGGCGTTGGAAAATCGGTACTTGGAAAAGTTTTGCTTATACTCCCCCAGCTTGTTGTGTACACTAAAATCAGATTGATAATTTGTTTCTTGTTTTTTCTATTTAGTTTTTTGCCCTTTTACTAGAATGTATGATGGTTTGTTGCTCTTGCTTTGCAAAAATTGAAAAATTGTTTGATTTTTATGAAAGCGTTTGCTTCAATTTCTTCTTTTTGTTCGGCAGCGAGAATCGAAGGTAGAAAAGAGGCTGCTTATATAATCTGCCCCTTTTTTCAGGCTAGACACTCTTCCAAGTCGAGCCTTCATTCAAGCACAAGCAAGGGCGAATTGATGCTTTTGAACAACAACATTAGCATCTACAGTCAGGAAGGAGAAAATATCAAGCTACTAAATCCAGTTCATTATTATAACTAATCAAACAGTTTCGAACCAGATCAGTGCACTCGAAAATAAAAGGCGTCAACAGCTCTATAATACATTTATCAAGACATTGCACAGCAGCATTGCATGATTCATAAATGCAAGAGTTAAAAAGTAAGTATTCAACTCCCATATAGCAGCGACATACTCCCCAGCAAAGATGAGATCGAAGACCGCTCAGACCAGCGCAGAAGCAAGACTCGTTTCGTCTATCTACTTCCTAGCATAAGGTGTGATGAAAGTCTAGAAATCATTTATCATCTGCCCTGAATTTAGCTCAAAAGCTTGCTTTTTTCCTAGAGCAGAGCGCTCGTCCGGCGATAAAGCAGTTAGTTTCGGGGTCGAGGACTTGCAGCACTTGTTCTCTAGCCAGCACTCGAGTAGTTTGACAAAACCATCTCTTAATTTAGGTTTATTGAAGCAGTTGATGTACCGGACGTGGGGTTCTAGTTTCCGTCGAGGATAAGGGATCGTCTGAGCAGAGTCTCTTCTAGTCGCCGGGGCTAACTATGACTATAGAATCTATCAAGGCAGTCAAATTCAGATTATGCCATAGAGCCCTCTCCCAGAGGTTCAGTGAGCTCATAGTAGCATCCACGAGTCGTTTCCCCGTCAATTAAGAGATTATGGCCTGCATCGCCGGAAATTCCCGGCCCCAGATTATGTTCATTGCATGGGCAGATGCGTCTTGAATGTATCATTCAAGTTAGGCCTCACCAAGACATAGCTGAGTGCAGTTCTTATCCTCGCTAAGTGGGCTATTTGCTTCTGATGCATCCTCCGTGTCCTCTTTATTTCCTAAAGGCCCAGTTTCCTCGGCTTCGTTTTCCTCGATATCCTCTTGTTAATGGTTTGGAGGGCGTTTGGGAGATGTGTCGTGCTATTTACTATCGGAAATCCATAAGTAAAAAGTTCCGAGTAAGGGCTTGGGGCTCCAAAAGTGAGCAAAATATTGGGGTCTTCTGAATCGTAGATGTCCCCCCGGGTCATTCCATTCAAGGTCAGTTTCTCTAGGAGGGGCAAGTGTCAGCTACATTGGCACTTATCTAGACCATATGAGGAGGTGGAGAAGGGCGCACATGGGCCACTGACCGAATACCTTCCTAACACCATATCTTCCAGAATTTCATCATACAACTGGTATCTACGACCAAAGAAACGATCAAGCGGTAGACAAATACTACAGGCGCCGTATTACACTGTTCTGTCCTGACCTACAGATGAATATACCTTGGTATACACATATTGAACCTTCCAGGGCCCCTATCGCAGTTGTTATCCAGGGGCTTGTTGCAGGTGAAACCGAATATAAAATAATTCCTGAGAATTATGAAAAGCTTCACCATTTTAGGGATATAATATGGGAAGGGGAAGTTGAGCTCTCTGAGTCTCGAATAAAAAACAACAAGGCATGAAACAATATCCCAGAACAGTCCATTCAACAAGCTCATACCATAAGTAGTGTCCCTATTTTTAAGTGATTATGCAGCTTGTTTTCTGTGAGTGAAGATTTCTTCTCTTCTGATCAACTAGATCTTTCAATATGATATCAAAAACATCCGATACCCCTTCTCCCGTAACCGCCGAACACTCCAAATACCCATCCAACCAATGCCGTGCAGTAAACCGCCTCGCCTCTTTTCTAACGTCATATCTTTTTATGAAAGAGACACTGGTACCACCATCCCTGGCCGGCTCTGACTGTTGTTGTAGTAGCAAATCACTCCGACACCCTACTAAGAATAACGAAGTGTACGTATCATCATCCTTCGTGAAGTGCCTCGCCGTTTCGATCCGATTTAAAGCAATCTCAAACCCAGCCTCCGGGTCCTGCCTCACTAAGTCTAGCGGAAGACAGATGAGGACTATATTCGCATAAGGATATATCAGGGGTTTTAGACGCGAATAGCTATTCTCCGTGTCCTCCCAAATATCAATCTTTTTGGCAGTTTCTCCTTCTTTCCAGGTGATGCGGAGGGATACCTGGTACGCGTCCTCGTCGACAGAGATACATTCTTCACCACCATAGCGATCTTTTATCAGTTTGAGAAGAGCGCTTCTGAGCTCCGTTTTCCCCGCGCCGTCGTGACCGCTAACGACGATTTTCTTTTTCCAGACTGGAGCTGGAGCGGGAGGTGAAGACAGCTCTGAATCAAAATGTTAGATGCTTAAAGGTGGTACATTGAGAGAGGATTTTCACACCACGATCCATATTATACTGCAAGAAGAACGCGTCTTATATCACCGATAGGGAGTAGAATGAACATGATCTCGTCTAAGATTAGCGAGTCTCCTGACATTCTCTTTTGGTGCTTTAGATGCATGCCTACTTACGTTTTCTTTTTTCTTTTTTTTTCCATCTCGGTGGCTAGGGTTGCACGGACCAACGAGATAGCCGGGCAGGCATGGCGTGACGCATCCTAAAGATAACTACGGAGTATTAGAGTATTATTTTACCGGGAAGGATGTCCACGGACAGGGGGGCTATGAATAAGCCCATATATGTCAGGATGTGAACAGGGAAAGGTTTGACCATAAAATCCTTAGGAGTCTAACATTGGCCCAGGTGGATACTAGAACACCAAAATAATGAATGAAGAGCGCAATCAGTATACGACATCAAGAACGAAATACGATAAGAAGGCAATTTGAAAAAAAACCAAGGGACATGCAGAAATGATGACGAATTGCTCCGATTTCCATTTGCGTGTATATAAAAACCCACCTAAGTCTCGTCATTGACATGTGAACGGAAAAAAAGGGGATCTATTAAGCATATAGTATCCATAATGTAACCTCGGAAGAGAAAAATAAATAAAAGAACAAATATGAAAGGAGAAAAATGCTCCCAGATTTACACATAACGCTCCCCAAGAACGCCACCAATTCTATAATATCACTCCAAAACATGATCTCACTTAGACCTTCTATTCATCGGGCTTTTGAGGTGCCGTTCCATTTGCTTCAGGTTGCGGCGTTGCTGGGGGATCTGGAGATCGACTTGGCGACGATGACGTGGTGGACCCTCCAGTGCCTAGTTTATGATTATTATTGCCGTTGTTGTTGTTGTTGTTTGACTGAGTAGGCGTAGCGGCTATTGGTTTCGCTTTCACGATTGCGAGTAGGTGGTCGCCCAGACCCTCGGCGCCATTGATCTTGTCAACTTTGCTCTTGAAGAATTCCACATCGGCGAGCATCCTAGATAACGACAAAAAGAAAAAGGTCAGTGACTCTGGAATAAAAGATAAAAAAAACCAGTTCCAAGCGCTAGGAGGTAGTAAAAAGCAAAGCCGTACCTTTGTCTACCTTTCTCCGATTTCAAGGTCACAGATTGGTAAGCATTTGTCCATTGATCCCTGTAGCTAGTAAAAACGGGGATCATAATCATCATAACCGTAGAGTCAGGAAGATGTTTGGCGAGCACGCGATGAAGAGTTCCAGTTTCCTGCGTTAGAACCTCCATATAGGAGTTGACAGCGGGTGCATCTCCATCAGCATCCCAATCGATTTGCTTCATTGAGTTTGCATGGGCCGTGGCACGAGAGCCCATAATATCAACCAACTTTTCGTGGATGCCGGATTGATGCTCTTGGTAGAGACGCTTCACTTTGTCGAATTCCGTCATTAAGGATCCGGCAGTGCAGTGCCTGCGGATAAATTCACGCACGTAAGGTATGAGCGCGGTGATGAAGCTCAGGGCTTGTAATGCGAGTGAAAGGTGTTTTGTCGTAATTCTCTTTAGTCCCGCGCTTCTCGTTGCGCCTGCGCCGAGAATCAACTGGGATGATCGCGAGTTAAATAACTTCAGGCAATCGAGGAAGCCCATTGCTATGTCCTGAGCCATTCCAGGTATGCCAGTTGTTAGGTGCTGGAAGTCCTCCATGACCCTCAAGGTCAACAGCGCTGACTGTGGAAGAATGTATTGTTGTTCGTCCACCACTGCCCGGCGGATCTTATCTTTGCTTGTGACAGGCGCACCGTTGCCGTTCGTCATTGCGTTGGTAGACGTTTGTGCACCCTCTTGGCTCTGGTCGCTAGACTGCCATATCATAGAGGTTGCTGCCCAAGCCTCCACGTCCCTTGTGCTTGCTTCGAGGACTCTAGCCAGTATGGCATTCTCTTCCTCACCAAAATCTCGGGCATCCCATTTATCTGAATCCATGACTTGGACGATGCGGTGCTTCTGAAAGTCGCCAAAACTGCTTATGAAATCACGGATCTGAGTGTCCACCATGGTCTTTAAAGCGGTTCCGCTCCGACCAGAAATAGCTTCACACTCATCAGCAAAGAGCTTATTCAAGCTAAAATATCGTAAAAACTGCTCAAGAGACAGGTGAGCGGTTTGCTCTGAGCGAACTTTGAGTATCTTAAAGATCTGCGACTGCACTATGTCAACCGCCTGGCCAAGGAGACTTGACATATCAAGGATCTGCATTATCTCATCCTGGGCTATCAGCGGCAGGGTACTGGTGTTAGAGCGAGCGAGGCCGTCGAGACTTTGCATGCTGGGACTCCTTGGTGGAGATTTTGGATTACCCAACCCGCTCGTGATGTCTAATAAAAGTTTGACCTGGACGCTTAGTCTCCGAAGTGACTCACTTATACCGGTGTATATTTTAACCAGCATATCGTGCGCGTCGTCTGGGTCCAGCAGGCGCAAGTTTCGTGCTAATATCGTTGACTTCTCTTGCTGGCTCATCTGGCGACTACCATGTGTAGAACTGGACATAATGGACTCATTATCATCGTCACTTGAACTAGGAAGATGTCGCCTAATGCTGTTTTTCATTTCCCGTAGAACCACATTTTTGAAGGATGTTGCAGCAGGCGAAGTGTATCCCGCCCGACCAAGTCCCGCGAGTTCCATTCGTAGTCTCCCTCGCAACTGACTATCCACGTTTGCATATGCAGGTACACCGGATGGAACAGATCGAGTACCTCTGCGGGTTCGGTGGAATGCATCACCTAATCGCAACAACGTCACATTGGATGGTACACTCTCCATGTGTCGCTTCAAATCATCCATCAAGCAGTCTAGGAATCGTCGTTCATACGCCGTTCCAATACGTGAGCGGAGAAGTGCCAAGTCGTCCGACGCCCCGTCTAGTGCCTTTATTCCACGCAAATCTATTATGCTTTCCCCCTGCCCAAGCCCAGTTATAAGGCCCTGTCGGGGCTTTGAAGGTATTTCACCTGCAATAAGCCGTTCCACATCGTCAAGTTCATCTAGCGCATCCTCGATTTCACCGTTCTCAACCATGTCCTCACATTGTGATACGGCTGTTATCACTTCTTTAAGCTGGTTAATGGCTCCAGCAAGCTTTCTTACGTTTTCCCGACGACGTCGTAGATTAACGACCTTAAGTCCTCCCAATGCCATCTCGTCATCAAGCTTGTTCAAATCACTCCGGAGAGTCTGGATTTTCTGAACGGATGCCGTGGCTTCTGCATGGAGGTCACGCAGCGACCCGAGAGCAGTAAAAAAGGTGGTAGAGGCGGTTGATATTGAGGAAATGAGATGGATCTCAACGGTGTCTAAGTACCACGATAGCTTCTCTTGTAGAATGGCATTTGTCGCCAACGCCTTTCTGTTCGTTGGTTGCCGGCCTTCAAGGGAGCCATTAGCGTCACTGTCTGCGGATGGCTTAGGAGACGGAGTGATAACTTCGGACCGCTCTGAAACAATATCGAAGGTCCGGGGGTTTTCGAGCTGGAAGCCTTCATCAAAGTATATATTTGGAATCGTGGACAAAGGTGCTGCGCCTCGATGGCTAGGGGCTCGTTTTTGACTTGATGAGTCCGATGACTGGCGCCGTTTCGACTGACTACCCAATAGCGCCTCAATGTCTCCCTGTTTCGATCCTGTCTTGCCTTTCCGAATCGATTGTGTGTCGCCTTCCTCCCCATTATCCTTGGCCCTGCGCAAAGCATCATATAGCGACCCGACTTGAGAGAGGTATGGATGAAACGCTTTAGATTCCACGTGGGAAATATTGGTCAGGGTAACGGGGGGGATATCTCGGGTTGATGGTGGTTTATAGCCACTGGATGGAGCGGAGGTATGAGGGAAAAGGCCGGTTCGCACGATAGGTGGTTGCAAAAGCGTGGAAATAGCTACGTGAGAGGTTAATTGTCAGCGAAGTCCAGCATCCGCAGGGTATAAGAGCTTGCCACAACCATTTTGTCCCGATTCCGCTATTGACCCCTCTTGAATCGAAGAATCTAGAAATCCCCCTATACCAGTGATAGAGCTCGCATTGGAGCTTCGCCTCGAGTCGTACCGCGAACGCTGAAACGAGCGGGCAGAATCATAATGAGACTGAGAAAATTGAGACAGCGATATGACAGACGGGGAGGAAGTCAAGCTTTCAACCGATTTCCGAGGATCGGGAGAGGTCATGTCTGAACAGGGTCCAGAGCGGGTGTTGTAGTCGCATAGGGAACTAGAGGCTGGGGACACTCATGCCCGCTCACAGATGGAGAACCAGAAGCTGGGGAAATGCGCAATGTGTAGTCGATAAGTTATGCCCGTTCCGTCACCGGTTTCCATATACAATAAGCATCCTCTTGGGGTATCTCAGAATGTGAAGCTTGAAATATAGATCCAGCTTTGTTGTCTGCTGGCCAGAAGGAGTGACTTCTGGATCTCGGGCCTTGGCATCCTCATGGGCCAATCAGGGCGAGGATATAATTGTGCCGCCACCAGCCGCCTTCGGGAGCGGAAATTACTTTACTCCGAGGTAACGCGCCAAGAAACCACTTTACGCGGTTCAGCACGCGTCGCGTTTCTCTTGCTTTTCTGCTGGGATTGCCAAAAAGTGAGGAACAGCTGCTCGATATCGACACTCCCCTCCCATTCCACTCCACGCTCTAGTCAAATCAATCTCCTTTTGGAAGACACCCTCCCGAGAATTCTGAATACGCAATTGGCCATGGATAGACAAACCCCATACTCGCTAAGTGTCCTGCCACCGCAGCCAGAAGGGACAGAAGAGCCGCGCACAAAGGTCCAAGCGCAGCTACGGGAATTTATACTTGAGTTCCAGTTGGACAATGCATTCATTTACAGGTATTGTGTACTCCTGGGAGATCTGATGGTCCGCTTCTAACGAAAGTGCAGAGACCAAATACGACAAAATGTACTGGTAAAAAAGTACTACTGCGACGTCGACGTTGCACACCTGATCGCATACAACGAGGAGCTGGCCCACAGGCTTACCTCCAACCCAGCAGACACAATCCCACTCGTAAGTGTCGCGCTGGTGCCATGTCTGCGGGCTGCATTGAGTGTACTAACATTATCGTACAGTTCGAAGCCGCGTTGAAGCAATGTACACAGAAGATCGTATACCCATCACAGAGAGATATTCAGCTGCCAGAACACCAAGTACTGCTGCATTCCAGCGTATCGCATACCACGATCCGAGATCTAAAGGCGGATACTGTCTCCCACCTCGTTCGAATTCCCGGAATCGTCATCGGAGCTTCAACCCTTTCGTCCAAAGCCACCCTTGTTCACATCGAATGTCGGGGCTGTAGGGAAGCCGATACTATTATTGTTGAAAGTGGATTCTCAGGGATCACTCTTCCAAGGCGCTGTCATCGACCTAAATTACAAGGAGAAGAGCCATGTCCCTTGGACCCCTACGTTATCGTACATGAGAAGTGCCAATTTGTCGACCAGCAGATTCTTAAACTGCAAGAAGCGCACGAGCAGGTGCCTGTTGGAGAGCTTCCTCGTCACATCCTTATTTCCGCAGATCGATACCTTGCCAATCGTGTCGTACCTGGTTCCAGGTGTACAGTGATGGGCGTGTTCTCAATTTACCAAGCAAAAGGAAGCAAAAGTTCAGGAAACTCCGCTGTGGCTATCCGAAACCCATACCTGAGGGCAGTTGGGATCAGCTCAGATGTTGACCAAACCGCAAAGGGGAATTCGATGTTCTCAGAAGAGGAAGAGCAGGAATTTTTAGAGTTGAGCAGGCGACCAGACCTATACCAGGCCTTTGCTGATTCTATTGCACCATCAATTTACGGCAATCACGATATTAAGAAGGCCATCGCCTGCCTTTTGATGGGTGGATCAAAGAAAATCTTGCCTGACGGCATGAAACTACGTGGGGACATCAACGTTCTACTACTTGGTGACCCCGGTACCGCCAAGTCGCAGCTCCTAAAGTTCGTTGAAAAGGCGTCGCCAATAGCCATCTACACTTCGGGTAAAGGTTCTTCTGCTGCCGGTCTCACAGCTTCCGTCCAGCGTGACGCTGTTACGCGAGAATTCTACCTCGAAGGTGGTGCAATGGTGCTGGCTGACGGTGGTGTTGTCTGTATTGACGAGTTCGATAAAATGAGAGATGAAGATCGAGTAGCCATCCACGAAGCTATGGAACAGCAAACTATCTCCATTGCCAAGGCTGGTATTACTACAATCCTGAACGCCAGAACGTCTGTGCTGGCTGCCGCAAATCCTATTTTTGGACGATACGATGATCTGAAAACTCCAGGAGAGAATATTGACTTCCAAACAACAATCTTGTCTCGATTTGACATGATATTCATTGTGAGGGATACGCATGAACGAGGCCGTGATGAGAGAATTGCAAGACACGTTATGAACATCCATATGGGTGGCCGTGGAGTAGAAGAGCAAGTTGAGGCCGAAATCCCCGTAGAAAAGATGAAGCGATACATCAGCTACTGCAAATCGTAAGTTTCCAGTTATACTCTTTTGACTGTAGACATTTACTAACAGCACCAGCCGATGTGCGCCGCGCCTCTCCCCAGAAGCGGCCGAAAAGCTTTCATCGCACTTCGTCTCGATCCGTCGACAAGTTCACAGAGCCGAACTCGACGCCAACACGCGCTCCTCCATCCCCATCACAGTCCGCCAGCTCGAGGCCATAATCCGTATCACCGAGTCTCTGGCAAAACTCAGTCTCTCCCCCATCGCTACAGAGCAACATGTAGATGAAGCCATCCGGCTCTTCCTAGCCTCGACCATGGATGCTGTCACGCACGGCGATGGCCAGGGAAGCAAGGAGCTCATGGCTGAAGTGGTCAAGGTCGAAGATGAGCTGAAAAGGCGGCTGCCGATTGGATGGAGCACGAGTCTGGCGACTCTAAGACGCGAGTTTGTCGATGGCAGAGGCTATAGCGAACAAGCCTTGAACCGCGCACTTGTCATCCTGCAACGAAGAGATACGATACAGGTCCGGTCTGGTGGCTCGCAAGTGTACAGGAATGGTCCTTAGCCGGCTAGTTGTTTCGCTGGCCACCACTTTTTTCTGCTTGTCGTTCTTTTCTTTCTGCTTTTGGCCCTGATTGACATGTCTTTCAGGCAGCCTTTTGAGTTTAATAATTCCTTTAACCCTGATATATATCACCCGATCATATTGGGCCGAGGAAGATCGGACTAGGGACGGAGGCGCGGAAAGGGAGCAATGTATGGAGTCACGACATGATGGCGTTGGGGTCTTTTTTTTCGTTCACATTTTTAAGGATTTGGGCGCTCCTGATACACAATTCGCATAGCTCTCGTTTTTCAATATCAGCAATCTTTACCATTTTAATGGTATGTGGAGCCTACAGCATAGTTGCACATTTCTAAACCAGGATTTCGAATTAGATTGGCAGAATAAGCACAACACCCTCAGCCTGTACTGCTCGCTTCAGCGACTCCCTGGGCAAAAAGCCTAATTGATGCAGACGCTAAAATCAGGCCAGGCGGAGGTCTAAGGAAAAGGTCTCATAGACGTGTCTCTAAAATATGGTGTCAAGTTCTTCGTCTACACATCTGTTGACTGCGGCAGAGACGCATCTATTGACAATCCCACAAATGTCCCGCACTTCTTATCCAAGCATAATATCGAGAAGCATCTCATCTCCACCACCACGCGCGCAATGTTGAAGCAGCAACAACAGCTGCAGGGATGCGCCGGACCATTCTCCGTCCAACCGCCTTCTTCGATTACATCACCCCAGGCTTCGCGGGGAAAATCTTCCAGACCCTAGTCAAGTTTGATCTAGGTAGAGAGCAGCCAGTGCAATGCGTGGCTGTTAGCGACATTAGCCATTTCACTGCGCAGGGTGTTTCTGGACCCTGAGAAGTTTGGCGATAGGAGCATTTCGCTGGCGTGGCGAGGATTTTGTCGTTTGGCAAGATGCAAAGGGTTTTTAGGGAGGAGGTTGGCAGTGAGACTCCACTTACCTATGGGTTTATATAGGACGGCTTCTACTGTGGCTGTCAACGGGTATATGAGCCATGTTTAAGTGGTTCCGTGATCATGGGTATAGAGCAGATATGTTGTAGTCATAGCAGGATTCTGAATGAAGAAAACTCGACTCTTATACAAAATAGAGTCTGTGTACTTCTATGCTCAGCTTTTCCTCTCTCTCTCTCTCTCTGAAATATTACATCTCATCCCTCAACCAGCCCATCCACACTCTCAAAAGCTCTCACTGATCAAAATTAATACCTTGTGTACTCTATTCGGCGTCCAGACACGGAGGGCGCTTGAAATAACATCACTCCACAGCTTATTGGCGCGAATAACATTTCCTGGCTTTTGAAGCATGCCGAACTTGGAGTACTTAGAATTGTTCTCAATGAAGATGAAGAACTGGTGCTGTGACATGGAAAAGGGGCTGCACGCTGGAATTAATATTATCCGACCAAATCCCACCGAGCTTGGCCTACGTGACTACCAGCCCTCGCATCATCCAGTTATCACCAGTTTCTTGTTGGCTTGAGAACAGCAGAAGCTTCCAATTCCTCGGTTTTTCGCCGCAAATATCCAAATCTTCAATCCTTCATACATACCTATACACGGTATGTACGTTGTGGCAATATCAGCTAGCTTTACTGCATCTCCTGTGGATCCTGAGAGGTGTTGTGTGGGTTGATAGTGGGGTGATAACCTTGAAATTGCGACGCAACACTGACACTCTTGTACAAATTCCCCATACGTATGGGATTTGGCCCGGATATATATCTTCATCTTTGGCATCTTTGATTTCATTCTTTTTCATATATCGTATCTCATTGAACGCTAACAATACAGCTACATCCTCGCCATTTTATACCCTTGCGGTCATCGGACTATATCCGTTTCCCTTACTTTAGGAATAGTAGCAAAAAACTACTCGAGCGACCGTAAAAAGAAGGGAAGAAGAAGAAGCGAATCATTCATCTGTGTCTAATCGCCAGAATCACCGAAAATGCCCGCCTCAATCCGCATCATCGGCTCCTTGAACGCCGACATGGTGTCCGTGACACCGCGCTTTCCCGGCCCCGGCGAGACATTAACAGCCACCTCGTTCACAACCAGCGCAGGCGGAAAGGGCGCCAATCAAGCCGTTGCTTGTGGTCGACTATCCCGTCCCCGGCCAGTCTCGACCACATCCGATTCTACAATTGGCGACAACAAGCACATCAATGTTGAGATGCTAGGTGCTGTTGGCGGACTAGACGCACACTTCTCCACCCTCCTCAAGCCCACCCTTCGAAACTCTGGCGTCGAAACATCCCGAATCCATGAAATTGAAAACGAACATACTGGTGTCGCGGTGATTATTGTGGACACTTCTGCTGGTGGGGAGAATCGCATATTATTCTCGCCAGGCGCCAATTATACGGGCATGCAACCTACTCCGACGGTTCTAGGCGTAACATTGTCAGCGCCCATGCCAGATGTCATTGTTCTACAGGCAGAAATCCCAATTCAGACTATCATCGAGATTCTAAGGGGCGTGAACCGGTGGAAAAAGGACGCTCGCGAAGTCCATGGACAGACCGGTATCGACGGGGATGTAGAAGTGATGTTCAACCCAGCTCCTGCCCCTGAAGGCGGCCTACCAGAAGATGTATACGGGGCAGTTGATCATTTGATCATGAACGAAACAGAATGTGAGCTTATGGCTCCCGCATCGCTCCCACGCAAGCCTGATGCTACTGAGAGCAGTCGATGGGATGACATAGCCAGATACTTCCACGGCCTGGGTGTTCGATACGTCCTCGTCACCCTTGGTTCTCAGGGCGTGTGGTACAGCGCCGGCGATGCCGGCGAAGCACGGCAACAGGAGCAGGGAGCGTCCTGGACGAGGGTTGTTAACGACCTCCCTGCCACCAAGGCGGAGAAAGTCGTGGATACTACGGCTGCAGGAGATACATTTGTCGGTGCTTACGCGGTGCAAGTTGCGCGATGGAGAGATGAGAGGCGAGCTGCGGGCCTGGCGAGTCGGGAGCTGATGGTCGAAGAAAGGAGGGAGAGGTATGAGAAGGTTACTGAAAGGGCGGTGCGATGGGCTACCCAGGCGTCTGCTCGATGTGTCGAGAGAAGCGGTGCTATGGATAGTATCCCATGGGAAGATGAAATATAAAGGGGGACTTAATTCGATATCCTATGATTAATTCGTTTCGGACATGTAACCTCGATCCAGCTCCTCTTTAGTCAAGGCAGCGCCTTGACTCATTTCTAGAGAGCCGGAATGCCATCATACTCTCCTCCGTACACACACACTCACTCCACAATGAGATAACCACGCATACGCCCAGACCAGCCTTCCATTGAGCAGCCATCACTATGAAACATTTCCCAGGATTTCCCATGTAAGCGTATCACAGCTAGTAGTCAGGTAGTAGCTCAACAAACTAGCTGCAATTCCAAGATAGCTGCCGCTTTTAACTCTCCATCAATTGCAATATTGCACCTATGGGCAACCTTATCCGATGATAATGACTTCACGCCAAGAAAGTCTAAACGCGAAACGCGAAACACATGGTATTAAGTACCGTCTTTTACAGTAATATTGTTTACCGCGTCTATCTTTTTATCCCCCCCTTTTTTTTTTTCAACGTCTCTATCAAAGCGTGCTTCTGCCCCCTTTTTAAACTTGGTTACTTTCGAAAAGCAAAGGGACTAACGAAAAATAAAAATACATCTCAAGTGCAACCACTTTCCTAATTCAAGGTTAAACAAAGTCTCCAGCGCAGGTCAATTGCAGCGCCGGATCAGACACAATTAATTACTTCACGCCCACGCAGCGCGTCGCGTCTCCCCTCTCCCCGGAAAAGCGCGTCGTGCCTTGCTCCAAACTTCCCCCCGCTCTTTCTTTGAAGGTGGGGTAATGCGAATGCGATCCATGCCAGGCGCCGGATCATCCGATTCGTCGCATTAGCAACATGTTGCTTTTCTTAGATTGATGGGAGATTTAGATTCGGCTCGTCTAACTGCAGTAGTAGTAGTCCATGCCCGTCAAAGCTTTCTGAGCCGGGAACGGGCGGGGGAGGGGGGATCGTGGCTGGCTGGATTGCTGAGCCTGGAGGCATGGGTCCAAGATGTGCGAGAGATGGTAAATACAGTTTGTGGTTGGAGGTATAACTTGTGTCTGAGCTGGGTGCATGGATCCTAGGCTGGCACCTCGGTATATTAAGAATCTTGTGCTCGCCCAAAGAGCACTACTATTATCATATAGAAGGGATTATGGACGAGGGGCCCTTGGTTTCATTGACACACAGTGGCAAACGGCTACGGGCAAAACGCCATATCTATGGCCTGGCTTTGTCGAGGGGTGGCCCAGTGAGGAGACTGAGATAATTGCGTGTGCTGGGGAACTTCCAGCCAGCCATGGTTGGGGGGGGGGGGGGGG
>PDNA01000172.1:0-70154 GCA_002573605.1 Polytolypa hystricis UAMH7299 | reverse complement strand
TTCTTGTTTACAGTGTCTCAATCTTTGAATATCGTGCATCGTGTATCGTGTCTACCTTGGACGTCTCTCGTGTCGTCTCTCGTGTGTCGTCTCTCTTATCGTGTGTCGTGTATTGCTTCTCGACTGTCACCTAATCCTTTGAGTCCCCTGACGGACGCTCTACGACTTGCTCTCTACATTGGAGGGTAGCCTATTTTCCCATCTACAATACTACAGACACTTCAAGTACTTATTTATACTGTTTAAACTAACTAATACACCAGTAATATTTCAAGCAATGATTAATAAGCTTCTTTACAAGTTTTTAAACAACTTTGTAGTTATATACCTAGATAATATCCTGATCTTTACTGATAGTACAAGAATAGAATATACTGAAAAAGTGAAAATAGTACTCAACAGACTATAAGAAAAAAATATACTGTTAAAATTAGAGAAGTACAAATTCTTTAAAAAAGAAATTAAGTTTCTAGAATATATTATTACTATAGAAGGTATATAGATAGATTTAGTAAAGATTTAAACAATAGAAAAATAGCTGATACTGAAAACTGTAATTAAAGTTTAAGCATTATATAAACTTGCAAACTATTATTAATAGTTTATAGAAGAATTTTCAGACTTGATAAAACTTCTTATATTTCTCTTCAAGAAAAATATCAAGTTTTATTAAGAAAAATAACAGCAGAAAGCATTTAAAGTAATTAAAAAAGCTTTTCAGAAAGAAAAAATACAGATATATTTTAATTCTATAAAATCTGCAATTATAAATATAGATATATTAGATTATATAATAGAAGCAAGATTACAGCAAGAGAATAATTAAGAAAAAAAGAAACTAATTGCTTGCTATACAAGATTAATAATACTAGCTGAACAAAACTATAATATTTACAATAAAAAACTACTTACAATAGTAGTAGTACTGAAAAAATAGCAAGTATATTTGAAAAATATAAATTATTAGATAATTATAATTTCAGACTATTACAATCTTCAATACTTTACAATTACAAAGAAATTAATATAATATTAAGTTTATTGATCAGAAATTTTAACAGTCTATAATTTTAAAATACAGTATTGTAGAGGAAAGAACAATACTTGAACAGATATATTAAATAAATAGTCAGACCTGATAATAGCCTATAAGAAGAAACAAGTACTTTTTAAAACTGTAGAAAATACAAATACTCTAGTTTTTAATTACTAGACTTTAAAAGCTATACAATTGATTACTATATTGATAGAGCTTGAAAATAAATTATAAATTTAAATACAGAACAATTCTACTATATTAAAAATTAAATATAAAGACAAGTTCAAGAATAGCAATAAATTGCTATTATATAAAGAACTGATTTATATTCTACTGAAATTGAAAAACAGGATTCTCTGAAAGAATTACAACAATTTAATAACAGAATATTTTAAAATTGAAAAAACTTAGAAAAGAATTTCAAGAAACTATTATTAGCCAGAATTATAAATATCAGTCAGAAATTATATATAAAACTGTAATTGCATATAAAATAAAGTAAATTGATATAAAAAATATAGCTTGCTACAGCTGATACCTTACTTACAAGTACTGTAGAAATCAATAGCAATAGATTTTATTATAAAGTTACTGAAATTCAAGAAATTACAAACAGAAATAGAGTACAATTCTATTCTAATAATTACAAATTGATTAACTAAATATATATACTTTTTACTGTTTATCAAAGAAATATCAGTACCAGAGATAGTATATATACTATTACAGAATATATTTGTAAATTACAGATTATTTAAAAAGATTATCTTAGATAGAAATTCAAAGTTTATAGAATATTTCTGAAGAATATTTACAGTATATTTAAATATAAAATACCAGGCTATGACAGTATACTATCTGCAGGCAGATAGATTAGTAGAAAGATTGAACTAAATAGTAAAGCAATATTTACAAAATTATATAAATAACTGACAAGATAACTGGGTTTTACTATTATCAACAGTACAGATTGCCTACAACAGTTTAAAATATATAATAACAAAATATATACTATACTTTGTAAATTATAGGCAAGAATCAGATATTCTATAAATACTGTAATATATAGAAACAAGAGTATATCTAAAAAAAACAAGAATTTAAAAACTTTGAAAATTGTACAAGCAACTGCAATTGAACTTGAAATTCTACAGTAAATAGATAAAATATTACTACAATAAAAAATACCAGAAGATACCAGTTTTTAAAAAGAGAGAAAAAGTATATTTTTTATAAAAAAATATAAAGATAAAGCAATTAAGTAATAAACTTAATCATTAAAAACTCAGATTTTTTAAAGTTTTGGAACAGATTGAACCAGTTATATATAAACTTACTTTACTAAAGAAGATAAGAATATACTTAACTTTCTATATCTTGCTAATTGAAAAAGTACTCTAAAATATCAGACAATATTCACCTGAAGTTAAGAACAAAGAATTAAATAAATATAAAGTTAAAGAAATTCTAAAAGATACAGTATTAAAAAATAAGTAATACTATTTTATAAAATAGAAAGAATATCTACAGTTAGACAGTACTTGAAAATCTATTAAAAATTTAGAAAATATTCAGAGAGTATTGCAGCACTATTAAAAGCTGTAAAGTTAAAATCAGAAAAAAAAGAGATATTACTGATAGTAATTAGCAGAGCTTACAGTTTATCTGTAGCTGTAGTCTCAGCTTGTTTTCTTTTATTTTCTTTCTTCTCTAGTTTTTCTAACTCTTTAAGAGTTTGTATATTGAACTGAATAAATTTACTAGCTTTTATATTTAGAAACTGTTTCTGCTCTTTGAAACAGTTTAACTAATTTATAGTAACAGAAAGCTAAGAAGAAAGACAGTAAAATTCCTTGTAAGCAAGTTCTTTATTTAATTTAATTTTATTATAGACACAGTGCAGTTTAAATTACTCAGATCAAGAAATAAATTTCTTCTCTGAAATATATAATTTATCTAATTAAATATATTTACTATAATACTTATTATTTTTAGAAATAATACAAGGTATTTTCTTTTATTCACAATAATAATACAGAGAAGATATAATAAAGCCTGTATATTTAATATCAGCAGCTTGAACTTGATTTTTAGCAGTGTAACTAGATATTATAGTCAATACATTCCAGAAAACACTTACAAGAAAAAGAGAAAGACCAACTGAAAGTAGAAACAGTACTAGTTATAAAGAAAAAAAACAGATTGCTGGAACAGCTTACTAAAAAGAAAGAAAATAATATTACAGACTAACAAAGACTATTAATTGATAATAATCTAGAAAAATAAAGGCACAGTAGAATAGAAAAATCAGTAAAACTTGAAAGTTATATAACTAGAAAATTATATAATCTAAAGTAGTAGAACTAGTAGTACTGGTAAATTTATCTACTAGATCTATCAGATTTATAAATAATAGATTTAATAATACTAATAGATTTATCTACTAGATCTACTAGATCTATTAAAGAAATTATTATATATATAAAAAATATATTTTCTCTACTCTTAAAAATAGAAGTCTTCTACTTTGTATTCAATAATGATACTGATTTTAGATCTATTTTTAGTTTTAAATTACTAGCTACAACAGCACTGCAATTCTACTTTGATATTATATATACTCTATCTTAGTATTCTATTAGGCCTTTTCTGATATATAGTACAAGGCTGTTCTCTAGCTGGATTACTTCATTTCTTTAGAAAAGTAGATTACTTTCTATTACTACAATAAATTAAGGTATACAATACTGGCTTAGAGTAATAAGCAAGCTTGGTATATACTAGAGTATATCTTCTAAAGATATTACAAATTTCTGAGATTTAGTTGAAGTTCTGCCCTGTTTAATTGAATAAAATACTTTGTAATAGTACTGCTATTATTACAAGTAATTTTTTATTATAAATATTATAATTCTGTTCAACTAATATTATTAATTTTATATAGTAAATAATTAATTTCTTTTTTTTTTAATTATTTTCTTGCTGTAATCTTGCTTTTATTATATAATTTAATATATTTATATTTATAATTGCAGATTTCTTAGAGTTAAAATATATCTATATTTTTTTTTTCTAGAAAGCTTTTTTAATTACTTCAAATATTTTCTATTATTACTTTTTCCAGTAAAATTTAATATTTTTTTTAAAAAGTAATATAAAAAGTTTTATCAAATCTGAAATTTTTTTTATAAATTATTAATAGTAATTTATAAATCTATATAATACTTAGACTTCAGTTACAGTTTTCAGTATTAGCTATTTTTTTATTATTTAAATTTTTACTGGATTTATCTATATACTCTCTATAGTAATAATATATTCTAGAAACTTAATTTTCTTTTTAAAGAATTTATATTTCTCTAGTTTCAATAGTATATTTTTTTCTTATAATCTGTTGAATACTATTTTTACTTTCTCAGTATATTCTATTCTTGTACTATCAGTAAAAATTAGAATATTGTCTAGATATACAACTACAAAATTATCTAAAAACTTGTAAAAAAGTTTATTAATTATTGTTTAAAATATTGCTGGTATATTAGTTAATTTAAATAATATAATTAAGTATTTAAAGTATCTATAGTATATTTAAAATACTGTTTTCTATTTCTTGTTTTTTTTAATTCTGATTTAATTGTATTCTGTTTTTAAATTTAGTAAAGTAAACTATTTAGTTCTTTAAAATTAATTTTATATTTCTTCAATTAATAGTAACAGGTATCAGTTCTTAATTATAATACTGTTTAATTATTAATAATCTATATATAGTTATAACTTGCTATTTTTCTTTAATATAAAAATAATAAAGTATTCTATTAATAATATTAATAATCTGATAAATTCTTTCTCTAGATTCTTGTTAATATATTAATATAATTCTCTTAGCTCTTTTTTATTTAGTTAATATATTAGCTTGTATATTGACTCTTTTCTTTCTAGTAATAATATTTTGTAGTTTTATTTTCTATATTTTAATAAACTTTTAAACAGCTTTTTTTTTTTAAATATTTTTTTATAGTTTTAATATTTTTTAAATACTATTTTTCTAACTTTTTCAAATATATTTCAACTTATCTTCCTGAGTAAGATTCTGGCAGTTTTTTTATATTTAATAATATTTATCTATTCAATTAATTATTTTTATACTGTCTGTTCTTAGTTGTTCAGTTTATTTATTACTATAGTTTTATATCTGATTTTCTGTAAACTATAAATTATTTCTAGTATCAAGTCTGATACTAGAAAATATTTATATCTATTTAACTTTATTGTTTTCTCCTGCTAATATATATTAAAGTTGTACAGCTTCAACCAGAGTAGTTTCAAGATAATATTATAATTTTCTAAATTAATTATATTAAAGCTTACAAGCTCTTAATATCTCTGTATTACTAATAGTTTTAAATATATTTTCTATTATATAAAATCTAGCTGATTTCTACTTAATCTATTTAATTAATACAGTTTTTTCTTTAATTCTGTTAATAGCTCAGTTCTTTTTATAAAACTTCTATCTATAAAAATTCCAGTTACTCCTGAATTAATTAAAATATATATATAGTATTTTTTCAAAGTTACAGTAATTACTAGGTAGCTGTTTTAATTTATATTAATTAATAACTGTTCTATTATATTGCTTACAGGTATTTATTTATAATAATACTGTTATTTTCTATCTGCAGTTATAAAGTATCAGTTTTCTATTTTAATTTTTATAATAAATCTTTTGAAATTTCTTTGAATACTGTTATTTATTGTTTAACTAATTTTTTTTAGATTTTAAATACTTTAGTTTTATTTTTTCTTAGTCAGTTTTATAGTATTTTAGCTTTGTTTTGCTATAAATCTGTAGTTATTATTTTAACCTGTATTTTCTTATATCAGGCCTTATAATATATTTATAACTTAGTACTTTTATTATACTAATAATATTACTTTTTTTCTCAATATTTTATTAACTTTGCTGATTTCTATATATAGTTGATTTTATATATATTGTGCCCCAGCTTCCTGTATATTTCTGTACAGTATACTCAAGGTATTTCTGTATATTATAAATAGTTGATATTGTACAATAGATAATCTATTTATTCTTCAAGTATAAAAATTGACTTTCTAGAATAGCTTTTATCACTGATTTATATTTTTTATAATAGCTATAGAAAGTATTTATTTACCTGTTTCTCTCTATAATATATTCTGTAATTATTTATTTAATATAATAATTAAGTCAGTCCTCTGACTCTGTACTTATTATTGCTTTTTAATTTAATATTATAGTAATTAATTATTTTCTAATTTATTCTATAGTAAATATAGTCTATAATCTCTTTCTATAGTAACTCTGTATTTTCATTTTTATTAAAGTCTGAAATTGTATATTTTTCTGACTATAATTTTTCTGTCTGAATTGCTCTTAACTGCTTCAGTAAATTTAAATAGTATTGATTATTTTTTACTTTCCAGTAAAATAGACAGCTATCTGTATAATAGAATAATTAATATATTTTTTTATATTATAAATATTCAATATTTGCTTTATTTTATAAACTGAGCTATTTCAGTATCTTCTAAGTATTTTTCTATACTTTAACTTTATTATATTGCCTGCAATTTTTTATATTATATCTGTACAGCCTGTAATAGTAGTAGATTGAATTATTTCTAATTTACTGAATTTCTTTATTCTATATTTTCTTATACTACTTACAATTGCATGTAAATATAGGAAATTTATAATATTATAGATATTTCAGATTTATAATATTCTGATTCTTCTTCTTTCAATAATAGTTATAATCTTTACTACTTTTTTATAGATTTTCTGACTTTTGCTGTTTCTTATACTCTTTCTAGTATAGATTTCTGTAGTTAAATAATAGATACTCTATTTTTATTATTTCAGTTAATTTAGCTGCTTTACTGTTAATTTCTGCTTGTTAAATTTTTATTAGTTCTTGAAATATCTGTTTTATTATAATTTTTTATAGCTTATTTTATTTATCTACTATATTACTAATTTCAGCTCTAGTTGTATATAAAAATTGTTATTTATCTCTACTAGTATCAGTAGTAGAGTAATATTATTCTTTTATAGTTGCTTTCAGCTCTTGTTATAGCTGATTTCTGTTTTTCTTATAGCAATTTCTTATAAAGTATTCTGGTTTCTTGCAAAAGAAATATAATTTTTTTTAATATAGCTTGTCTTTTTTATAGTTCTAGCTTCTTGTAATTGTATCTAGCTCTATAAATTATAATTTATAAAGATTATAATTTTCTCTGTATATCTGTTGCTTTGCAGTATGATTTGAAAACTATTTATAATTTTTTTATTCTAGATATTTTTTCTAAATCTTTATATTTATATATACTATATATTTAATTATTTTAGATAGTATATTAAGTTGTTTCTCTAATTTTATTATTTTATTTTTAATCTTTTCTTTAAATCTATTATATACAGCTCCTACTAATATACTATTATTTCAGTTTAATATTACAGCTAGTTGTTAGAATTCTACTAGATATCTAGCTGTATTTTTTATTTATTGAATTTATTTAATTTTCTATACTACTATTGTCTCTTTATCAGTAATTCTAAAATTTACTATTAATACTTTTTTAAACAGTCTGAAATTCTTTATTATAAAAATTTTCTCAGTTTCAATAGATATAAAATCTCTGAAATCTTTTCTACTAAATTATATTATTAAATAAAATTATATTTATACTGCTGCTTTTTCTTGCAGGTATTGTACTGCTATCAAGTACTTATTAATCTTTGTTAATTTAGTATTGAATTGAAAGTAAATCTTGAAATATACTAGAAAAAATCTGAGCCTGCTTTTAGTTCTATTAAAAGATTAGATTTTTATTTTCTTTGTAATATTTTTTTTTTCTAATCTATAAATTATACTATAATCTGATTTTTAATATTGACTGCATGCTTGTATATTTAGTTAATTATTTCTTACTACTTTTTAACTTTAACTTCAAGCTTCTAAATCTAAGTTAGTAAGACTTGTACTGTAACTGCTGTAGATATATTCTTCTATTAATTAGTTTTTTCTAAGCTAGAATAATACTTATCTGAATTAACAAAGTGTTCTTTATCTTGTATAGTTGAAAAACAAAGAGAGTTTATAAACTTATATAATCAAAAGCCTTTGATATAGTTTTATATTTTTTAAGCTAATACTTTAAAAAATAGATATTCAATATATTACAAAGTATCTTGTCTGATTAAACAGGGCAGAATCTTAACTAAACTTCAGAAGTTTGTAATATCTTTAAAAGATATACTCTAGTATATATCAAGCTTGTTTATTATTTTAAGCCAGTATTATAGACTTTAGCTTACTGTAGTAATAGAAAGTAATTTACTTCTCTAAAGAAATAAAGTAATCTAGCTAAAGAACAGCCTTGCACTGTATATTAGAAAAAGCCTAATAAAATACAAAGATAAAATATATATAATATTAAAGTAGAATTGCAGTACTGTTATAGTTAGTAATTTAAAACTAAGAATAGATTTAAAATTAGTATTATTATTAAATATAAAGTAGAAAACTTCTGTTTCTAAGAATAAGAGAAATATATTCTTTATATATATAATAATTTCTTTAGTAGATCTAGTAGATCTGGTAGATAAATTTACTAGTACTACTGAATTTTATTATTTATAGATTTAGTAAATCTAGTAGATAAATCTACTAGTACTACTAGTTCTACTACTTTAGATTATATAATTTTCCAGTTATATAATTTCTAAGTTTTACTGATTTTTCTATTTTGCTGTATCTTTACTTTTTTAAATTACTGTTAATTAATAGTCTCTATTAGTCTGTAATACTATAGCTTTAATCTGTTTTCTTTTATTTTTCTCTTTCTCTAGTTTTTCTAACTTTTCAAGAGTTTATATATTAAATTGAATGAATTTGCCAGCCTTTATATTTAAAAACTGTTTCTGCTTTTTGAAACAGTTTAGATAATTTATAGTAACAGAAAGCTAAAAGGAAAGATAGTAAAATTCCTTGTAAGCAAGTTTTTTATCTAATTTAATTTTATTACAGATACAATACAGTTTAAATTATTTAAATTAAAAAATAAATTTATTCTCTGAAATATATAATTTATTTAATTAAATATATTTGTTACAATATTTATTATTTTCAGAAATAATATAAGATATTTTCTTTTATTCACAATAAAAATATAGAGAAGATATAATAAAACCTATATACTTAATATCAGCAGCTTGAGCTTGGTTTTTAGCAGTATAGCTAGATACTATAGTTAATACATCTCAGAAGATACTTATAAGAAGAAGAGGAAGACTAACTGAAAGTGAAAATAGTACTAATTATAAGAAAAAAAAACAGATTACTGGAACAACTTACTAGAAAAAAAAAAGATAATATTATAGATTAATAGAAACTATTAATTAATAATAATCCAGAGAAGTAGAAATACAGTAAAATAGAAAAATCAGTAAAATTTAAAAGTTATATAATTAGAAAATTATATAATTCAAAGTAGTAGAACTGATAGTACTAGTAAATTTATTTACTAAATTTACTAGATCTACAGATAGTAGATTCAGTAGTATTAATAAATTTATCTACTAGATCTATCAAATCTACTAAAGAAATTATTATATATATAAAAAATATATTTTTTCTACTTTTAGAAATAAAAGTCTTTTACTTTGTATTTAATAATAATACTGATTTTAAATTTATTTTTAATTTTAAATTACTAGTTATAATAGTACTGTAATTCTATTTTGATATTATATATATTTTATCTTTGTATTTTATTAGATCTTTTTTAATATACAGTACAAAGCTGTCTTCTAGCTAGATTATTTTATTTCTTTAAAAAAGTAAATTATTTTTTATTATTACAGTGAGTCAAAGTCTACAATATCAGTTTAAAGTAATAAGCAAGCTTGATATATACTAAAGTATATTTTCTAAAAGTATTACAGATTTCCAAGATTTAGTTTAGATTCTGCCCTGCTTAATTAAACAAGATATTTTATAATAAGTATATAGTAATTTTCTATCAAACTTATATTCAATGAAATTTCTTCAAGAAGTTCAAACTTTATTCTACTTGATATTTTATTAATACAATCTGGAACTTGCCAGATACTTGAAATATTATTAAGTATTTAAATACTATTGCACAACTATATTCTAAACTGAAAAAATAAATAGATTTAAAGAAAAAAAACTGGATTCTTACTGAATTATCAGCTGAGTATTTTTATATATCTATAATATAGTAAATATATACTTGAAAGTATACTGGTATTAATAAAAATTTATATTTTACTGATAATAAATTTATTAAATACAAGTAAATATTATTTACTGCAGTTCTAAAGTAAGTTAATATTCTTGATAATGAAATTACTTACTAATATATATAAATAGCTCTTGACAGTATATTGCTGATTTATTAGTAAAAAATATACTTTCTATATATAGAATTCCAAGTTAATAGAGAAACTAAAGTAATATTGTTCAAATAGTATAATTTATTTAATATTATAGTAAGTTCTCAGTATTCTTTTTTTGTATATAATATATACTGAATATATATAGATATAAAAAATAAAATAAATACTTAATACTGTAAAAAACAATTAGAACAATTATTTAATATATTTAATCTATATAATTAATTTATACTAGATACAATCTCTTTTCAATTTTAATTGAATAACAACAACACTCAAGCAGGAGGAAAGAATAATAAGAAGAGAATAAAACTTGAAAAGCTTTTTAAAAAAGAAAGACTTAGAATTAATTAATCAATTATCTTAGATAAAGAGTCAACTTTTTTTAAATAAATATTATTTCTATAATCAAGATAAAGTCACTGTATTTGTTTGCAAGACAAATTATTGACAATAGCAGAAATTACAGTATATACTGAATATAGACAAAGAAAAAAGCCAGTATAGATATAAAGTAAAAAGAATTTTATTGCTTGATATTTTTAATTTAAATTATACAGATATTCAATATATACTGTACAGGAAAAAAAAAGTGTTTTCTTTATATATACTGAACTTATATTTAATATATCAGAGATATATAGTTTTAAAAAAACAGTATAGTATATATTGTATTTAGAATTTTGTAAAAATATTACAGCTTATACTCTTTTATTATTTTATATATTATATATAGTAATTTTATCTTAAATCTGTTCTTTCTATTTATTTTATTTACTATTATATTTAAAGAAAACCAATTTGCTTCTAGTATTATATACTTGTTTTTTTAACCTAACTTTCCAGCCTTTCTTTTCTCAAACTATTGCAACCTTGTACTAGGTATATATTGAATATCTATTTATTATCTATTATAGGACTTTCAATAGAGGGCTGAATACTTTTAATAGAAGGCTGAATATAGCAGGAAGTTCTAATCAGACTACTATTAAAAGTATCAGAAAGTAAAGTAGATCTATACTTGAAATATTGTCAGTATATACACAATATACTGTTTAGTTAAATATAAGTTTCTTATATAACACTTTCTGCTAATTATTGTTTCAAGAGTGTAAGAAACTGCAGTACAATAAAATTTATTTCTCTATTTTTCTATAAATTCCTTATTATCAGCTCTATAAGTCAGTTAGTATATACTTATAATATATTTCTAGAGAAAACTTATACAATATTTTCAAGAGCTTCTGTATATTAATTTATAAAATTATTAGCAGGCCTGTAATCTGATTTAAGAATATAATTAATATTGTACTAATCTCTGTTCAATATCTATTTTCTGATTGCACTGTATACTGTCAATATATATTAAAACTATAAAAAATATCAGTTAACTTACTTTTATCTCTAGATATACTTTAAAATAGTAATATTTTAACAGATTGTATTTACTACAGCTTCTGGATAGATATTATAAAAATAGTATCAGAGTTATTTGATATCAGAGTATAGTTAATATATTTTATAGTTATACTTACTACAGGCTGAGTTGAGAATATCTAGTTATACATTTATATCTCTGTAATAAGTATATTATATCTAAATTATTAGCTGAGTATATACTTAACTTGTACTGCAGATCTTTATATATCAGTATTAATACTGCTAATTTTCAAACTGGAATTAAATACAAAGTTATTCTATACAATACTAACAGTTTCTATCTATATATCAGTATATATACAACAGATATTAATTAAAATAATAAACTGTTTATACTTCTTCCCTGCTCTGAATTGCAGCAAGAAGAGATTTAACTAAAATTAGAATTTATATAGAGCCCTGCAGAATATTAGTATATATATAATTTATATAAATTCCAATATTTATATACTATAGTAGTAACTAAACAGGTTACTGAGATTCTTTGTATTTTAAATAATACTACTTTTGAAATTTATACAATTCAAAGCTATCTTGACAACAATATTAAACTGAGCTAGAAGTTTAAAATATTGTAAGTATATACTCAAAATATAGATATATTATAGTTGAAAATGAAAATTTTATAAAAAAAAGAAGAAGAGATAAATACAAAATATATTTTTAGTTTATAATATATTAAATTTATATAATAAATAAATCTATCTTAAATTTATACTACAATAAAAAAAGTGCAAATATTTCTTTATTACAAGTTGACTCTACACTCTGCTTACTATACACCTACTTATATTATATTTTGTTTATAAATATGATATATTTCCAAGCCAGAGAATGCACTGATTTACTCTATAATTCTTATTATGCTACACTGGCTCAGTAGTGCAATGATCTTATGCAGGGCTTTTTTTAAGTCTGTCTTAGTATGAACTCTATTATAAGACTAAATGCTGTAGCCACATTGAGGTTTTGATGTTCCTGTGGTTAGAAAATTTCTCTAACCACGCCGAGCTTTTTTCTAACCACGCTGAGCTGTAACCCTCAATGGGTCCCATAGTAAATCACGGAATCAGATTACCTAAGTTCCACTCTCCAAGCAGTAAAATTCAAGACCGAATGTTTTATAATTTCTCTGTCCTGTTGTTCCTTCTCGCTCGCTCGCTCGCTCGCATTTTTGTAAAATCCATGGGTGGTATAGCCCCTATAATAGCTCAAAAGAGACTTGAAAGCAAAAAAGGAAAATTTCATCACATTGAGACTTGAGGCAAAGACACGAAAACGAGCAAAACTAAGCGCGTGGGGAAGGGGTGATATTTTTTGCAAATCGCAATAGTTTATCGCATAGCAAGATCGCCATAGCTCTGTTTCAAAAAGACAGCCCGGGATATCCATCGTTTTAATATTTTGCAGCCAAGTTACATGAAAGGGCTGGGTCATCAACATTAAAAAAAAAGATTTGTAGAGAAAACAGAATTTCTCAGGGGAAAAGGAAAAAAGAGTTCAACGCTTTCAAATTTGCACTGCCTTAGCCACCTTCCCAGCATCCTGAACAGCGCCGGCGACTCGGGTAGCCAAATCGTCAGCTTCAGAGCGAGTGGCGGCCTCAGCGTATACGCGCACAGCGTCCTCGGTTCCGCTGGCACGCGCAAAGCTTCGACCCTTATTGTACCGCGACTGAAGGGCGTCGATACGTAGTTGCAAACCAGCCGGCGATTCAAGTTTGCGCTCTGCATCCACGGCTTTGAATATCGAGCGATCTGCGACTTCGATGCGGACGAGACGGGATGGGAGATCGGTGTATGTCGATACCCACTCCTTAGGCGTCCACCCCTTGTGCGCGAGAATGACTTCCACGAGAAGCATGTCGGAAAGGGCGTCGCCGACGGCTTGGTTTATGAGGTCTGTAAGAGCTACGAGACTCTCGAGGGCATATTTCTGAGCAGGGGATTGGGGTTCGGTAGATCTGATGGTCTTGAGGGCCTGCTCAGAGAATGTGACTGTGCCATGGCCATTTGCTTCGAAGTAGACGCCTACGTCGAATCTCATAGCGGCATGGTGGAGGTGTTTCACACCCGTTGGAGTGCAGACAACGGGGAGCTTCAGAACCTTTTCAATGTATTCTGTGCTTGAACCGTTGGCGTATGCTGTCTGGACGACACCGACTTTTAGCTTGCTTGAAATACCAGCGTTTTTAGCCAGCTCGCCAATAAATGCAGCAGCTAGCGTAGCGATGCGATCGCCGTCGAGAAGCCTGAACACATTGCCCGTGTCGACATAGTAATACACGATGCGATCAGCATCGCCATCCAAAGACGCACAGCGGTCGTTGACTGCCGCTTTGGAAGATGGTGGAGCTCGCTGTTTAGTTTTTACGTAGTCCGCTCCGCACTAGAGTAGAGTTAGTAGTGCCCAATTGACGACCGGACGAACAGACACAAATAGTTACCTCGAAGTTCAATGTCTCAGGGGCAATAACGTTGTCATTGATAACATTGATGTCTAGACCACCCTCCTGAGCACTTGGTAAATATTTAATTAGCTCTCTAAGCTTAGGCCCGCCAACGCCATTAGCGCAATCGACAGTCACTGTCCCATTTGTTGTCCGTCCCTTCATCACTCTCTTGAACGCATCTGCGAGTTTTTCATAGTATCCTTGCTCAGTTGGTGTACCGTACTCGTATGGGGTTCCAATGGTATTCTTGCATCGAACGATGTAGTGGAGCTGCGGAGTGGTCAAGTACTTGAAGTCTGTGAATTCAACGTTCGTGGCATTCAGTGCAGCGCTTAAAACTCCCACAAGCCGCGATCCAGAGGCGCGGGTATCTCTAGCAAAGACGACGCGAGCGGGGTTGTCCTTGATCTCAATCTCGTTGACGAGTTCCTCGTAGACGTCTCCTAGTTGTTCGAGAGGAGCGTTCGCTAGCTTGGTTGCGTATGTCTCCCATTCCGCCTATAAATTTGTAAATGAGATGATTTCTGAGGATAATAGAGCTGCCAGGTGTAGCTTACCTCCAACATCTCTCCCTAAAGACCAGCAAGTATTAGCGTTTGTTGTTCGTGTCTCCAACCGACATTATGGATACATACCATAGGATCCACAAGCTTGACGCCATTGTCCTGAGCAGGATTGTGGCTAGCTGTGATCATAACACCGATATACTGGCCATTGAGTTTCTTGGAGCGGAGGCCTGCTAGGAGTCCCACAGCAAACACGACGGTGTTGAGTACATCTCTAGGCAGCGTGCAACGGATTGATTAGTTCAAAAGTACCGGGCGATAGATAGGAAGGCAAAAAAAAGTGCAGAGTAGTCGCTATATCTTACGCTTTCATACGGAACTATATGTGAATGCAAGTCAGTTCATTTATTTGTGTTTAAAGTAAAGTGGTGACCACGGTAGGGTAGCTTACCCCTGCTGTGCCATACTCAAACACCTTCCCCTCCGGCTTAATATAGGCGGCGGCAGCGTCGACAATGGCCTGTTTCATAGCTGGAGACACCATGCTGGCGATGTGCCAATATCTCACACTGAACAGGCGTGAGAACAAAAGGTACAGGTAGAGAATCAACGAGTGACAGGAACGCGAATAAGTAGTAGCAGTTCAGCTGCATGGAGAGGAGAGAGGGGTGACAACACAAGCTGGGCTCTGGGGCTGACTGCGGTATGCTTAGTCAGGTGGGGGTCTGTGGCACAGACTAGTTTGTTGAGTTTGCATTAGTTTCCAAGAGCAGTATGTTTCTCCGGTCTAACACGGTCCTTATCTGGGCTTATCTAGTGACACCCTGAAGCCGTTGACAAAATATTTGGCCAGGAGCACCTGGAGAAATGATGCATTAGGCTAAACAAGCTATCCTAGCTATGACTGAATTGAACTCTTGTATTAGAGAGTAATTAATATTGGAACAGAATTGAAACCTCCTTCTCTGAAATATATCCTGACAAACATTAAACCCAAGTTTCTCTCAAAGAGCGCTTTCGATATCGCTTCAGCAGATGTATAATCTTAACAAAATTCTAAGCCGCATAAAAACGCCCATGTAGTCTCCGAATACACTCTATAACTAGGCTTTCAGTCGTTCGCCAGCCATGTCGTGCTGAGCATCCTTGATAAGGAACCTAACCAGTAGATTAGCAACGTGTCCATGCAAAAAAGTTTGAAAAGGGAACCTACGTATACCACCAGATAGCAGGAACCACTGTCCCCAGATGCCACAAACTATGCGCATCAATCAATCCCCAGAACGGAGAGAAATCCATGAGCTCCAGGCTCATGGCTAAGACCACCCACGCAACAATCATACCCGGCCAAGCGCTCCATGACTTCAGGGATTTCCTATACCGATAAATACTAAACCAGATCCAAAGTATATTGTGAATGATTCCCACCGCCACATTAGCAGCCATATTATAGGTATAGTCCCACCTCCAAAAGCTCAAGTACGAAATATGTGCTAGGTATAATACAATACAAAGCAGCGTCCAGAGTCGAAGGAGAGTAGGCTTGATGTGAGGCCGTTGCTGGTCGAGTCTGAAAATACGGATAACCGACAGATATAAGCCATACAGCACGCTTGCGCCCGCCGCGAAATAGTCCAACTTTTCGGTCAGAGGGAAATCGCGGGTGTGGAATATCATGCTAAACGTCCAGCTAGCTAGGCCAAAGTATCCGAACGCAAGGTAATATTTCTGCAGAGGGTACGACGCGGGAATCGATTGTCGAACCCTTGCCATGCCATTTCGATGGGCAAGCAGGTTCAGCAAGGAGAATAGAACGGAAAAGAGTTCCTGGATGCCTAGCACCCTATAGAACGGCCATTTTCCATGGAATTGGACGACGGGAGTGAGCATCGGAGGGTCTCGGTTAACGCGGCGGTCTGTGATGATATGCTGGCATGTATAATCGCAATTCGAGGGACAGTCCCATAGTAGGAGGTGCAGATGGAGAGCTTTGACGATAACAATTAGTGAAAAGTCATCAAAAGGAATCCAAATAGCTAGGCGACCTACGCAGACTGGCCTCCCCCTTCTCGCAGTTTTCCGTCTTGCATACCTATTGCATTGTCAATAATTCGTCTATCCAGGAGCTTGCGGCAGCTACAAAGAAAGAACCACCAACCTTTACGCATTCTTTAAAATCCGGCAGTCTGTCGCCCAAAGACGCGTCTGATTTGCCAATGATAAACACAAGAACTACAAATACAAGCAGCCAGCGACACGTTGGCCGCTGGAATCTGAGGGGAGAGATCATGGTTGACGCGAAGGCAGAGGACTCGCTCCATGGCTTGGATTTAAGTTGTGATAAAGTTCCATGCCTCTCCGAACGCCAAGCCCGAGCCTCAACCTTGGGCTTAGGTAATCATATAGATCACGATGTTTTCATCCCTTGCACGCCCCCCGCCCCGCCCCTCAACACCGTCCCAATGTGTCGCACGAGGAATGCAGTAGCAGATCGAGGCACCAGCAGGACCGCGCAAAAACATGCGCCTACAAGGATATTACTTTTTACTTCTAAAAACCATGTTAAATAGGAAGTAGGGCTACTTTATATCTTGCCCTAGTCTTAAAGGGGGAGTCTCGGCCCGTTGTCAGCGATCTTGCCACTAGCCCGATGTGCCCTAGCGCGCCTCCCCAATCTTATCGAAAAATCGAAAATATCTGCCCAAAACCTTCTCGTCCGAAGGAGGCTCCTGCTCGTACAAAAACCGTGCTTCTAACACACGCGCCAGAAGATCTGATAAGTTCTACATATATTCTTGTCACTGCTCAAGAGTTCGTTTCCTTGTTTTGATCTATATATAATATATATATATATATACCATGAACGGCGCTCTCGCACCACCGCCCTCTACCTCCGTCCCTCTGAGGGGCGTAGAGAACAAGGTTGAGACGGATCCTGCTGAAGCCCGTTATTTCACGAGGTACGCGCACTATGTTAAATGTGTTATTATAAACCAACTCTAATTTTGTGTTACAGCTATGATCACTATGGTATATAACACTACCCCGCCACTGTTTGCAGGGTTTGGACGTCGCTAACTGGCCTGATGGATCAGGTATCCATGAGGAAATGCTTGTGAGTGCGCATGCTAGGTTGCTATGTATGGCGGTAACTAACTGCGTTTCCACAGAGAGACGAAGTCCGGACATTGGCCTATCGCAATGCCATCCGTCAAAGCAAGCACCTGTTTACCGGAAAGGTAGTTTTGGATGTCGGATGTGGAACTGGAATTGTACGCTGAACTCCCAGCGCCCTGTTGAAACTTTGTCGTGAAGTCTCTGTGCTTCTGCTAACACGATTATCCATCGAATCTAGCTTAGCATGTACGTCTATCATTTGGACTTAACGGTCTCTCCATTTCGATCGAAATTGACTTATTTGTTCGCGTCAGGTTCGCTGTCCAGGCTGGCGCAGAGCATGTGATTGGCGTAGATAACTCGAACATCATCGTCAAAGCGAGGGAGATTGTCGAGGCAAACAGGATGAGCCATAAGATCACGCTGATCCAGGGTAAAATGGAGGAGATTACGCTCCCAGAAGCCTATACTACAGTCGACATTATCATCTCTGAGTGGATGGGATATTTCCTTCTCTATGAAAGCATGCTCGAGACGGTTATCTATGCCCGGGACAAGTACCTTGACAAAGCCAAGGGTAGATTGTTCCCGGACCAAGCCACCATCTATCTTGCTGGGATTGAGGACGCTGACTACAAAGATGAAAAATTTGGATGTACGATTTCTTTCATCCTACGCATTTCGTTTATGTTCACTATCTAACATTAAGCTAGTCTGGGATAACGTCTATGGCTTAGATTATTCGCCTATGAAAGAGGTTGTTATGGGAGAGCCATTCGTCGACACCGTCCAACCTGCAGCTGTGATCACCGATGCATACCCTGTCCTCAAGCTAGACCTAGCTACCGTCACTATAGAGGATCTCTCCTTCGCCGCCCCTTTTGAATTGACAGTCAACAAAAAGCAAAATATCCATGCAATACTTGCCTGGTTTGATGTCGAGTTCACCTACTGCCACCCCGATCCCATCACGCTTTCTACCGCGGCGGATAAAAAGTATACGCATTGGAAACAAACTGTGTTTTACACAGATGAAGTTCTTGCCGCCCAAGTGAATGAAAAGGTAGTGGGTTACCTCAAGGTCAACCCTACTCAAAAGACCAAGCGTGACCTCGAAATCGAGATTATGTACAAGCTTGAAACGGACGATCGGCTTCGGTTTGCCCAAGGCCACCGCCAATACAAGATGTATGTGTCCCTCCATATCCCCCCCCCTCCCCGTGTGGAAGCGGCTCTTATACGGATATACTAACGTCCCATCTTCCCTTTCCAGGTGCTAAATCCCCGAACTTTCGTCCTTCTTCCTCTGTGCGACAGTTTAACAAATTTCCTTCCCAAATTTTCACGTTGCTGTTCCAACAGGGTAGGGCTCCCTTTTTTTCGTTTTGTTTTTGTTTTGGAACGTTTGAGTTAGACTAAAATTTCGGTTTTTCCTTTGACTGCGAGGCGTTTCGGGGGCATCGTCGGCGTATGATATGGGCAGGTGATATACATAGGATTTTCTCAAAGCTCCTCGATTGTTATAGATACCCCGAGTGGACGCTAAATAAAAAAAATATGGTTACTTGACTGCACCTCCCAAGCTTCCACTTCTTGGGAGATTTTCCAAATACGCAACCCATCAGAAAATAACTACCATAGGTTAACTAAATACTTGTGCCAGGCTTTCTCACCCGCCACACTGATATACAAGAAAATGTACCAAGTCCCTTTTATATGAGAACTACATACAAAAGATACTTTATTAATATTCTGTTTCTAAGCAGATATCTCAACAATAACAAAAGATATAGATATTCAGTAACTTTTATTAGTCTTTAATTACTATAAGAATATAGATATATCTTTTTCTTTTTAAAAATTAGTATTTATTGAGTCTCTATGACTGGGTATGAAATCTAGTGTAAAAGTATACTTATAAAAAGGAAACTCTTTGGATTATAGAAATTATGTTTTTTTGTATTATATAAAATCCCTTTTTCTGATTATAATAAGCCTATTACAACTTACAGAATCTTAATATTTAATCTAGTAGTTGAGATATTACAGCTTGAAAAAGTTGCCTTTGTATGGATTTGATGGTCTTGTATATCAGTGTGACTTGTATATCAATGTGGTGCACCCAACACAGGACACGATGGGTGAGAGAGCCTGGCACAAGTATCACAAAGTCTATAAATAATGAAGGATATAAGCGTCACAATTTGTGGGATGTCTCATTTATTTTCCTCGTAACCTTGTGTACCTAGGTATATCCTACAGGCTCCCATAGCTACAATGTGATCGGCCCAATCGGCGGGTAAGCTTAGCTCTCCCCACACAAAACATCCTCGGCTACTCAAGGGTTTCCTTTGATCGTTTCCCCCGCAGGCAAAGCTCAGCAAGTGAAAGCTTTATTTATGGTCGCATGCACCACACCACCCAAATATTATCTCCAAAAGAGCGCTCTAGGAAGTCCTCATTGTGCATAAGTTGCTATCTGCACAGTGTTTCTTCGGTCTCGTTCTAAGCACTTTCAAAGACCTTTCTATCAGGTGACTTCTGTTATAATATCTACCTCACAGCCATGAGCGGACTCGGCGTTGGACATGAATTCCCCAGGAGGGATGTGAGCTGGATGAAGAGGGATGTACTTTTGTTTGCAAGCAGCATAGGATGTACTACTGACGAGCTTCACTTCCTTTATGTATGTGAACTGAGTATTCTACCCTCTGAGTATAGCTACTAATTCTGCCAATAGGAGCTCCATCCTGACTTCAAAGTCTTCCCAACGTATCCCATTATCCTCCGTATGTTTGAAATGAGAAGACTTCACGTTTCTTTTTTATCCCCCCCCCATTTCTATCAAAGCTATGAGCTAACCATATATCGTCACTTTCTAGCGTTCAAGCTCACGCAACAAGAGGTTGTGGATTTCTTCGATGCAAAGACCAACAATGTGATCCCAGGCGTTCCCAAATTCGATGCTCGCCGTGTTTTAGACGGACAGCGTAAGATTATCTTCGTTAAGCCTCTCCCCGTATCTAGCGAGGGAAAGAAGTTCGAGCTCCGTAGTAAGGTTCTGGGCGTTTATGACAAGGGGAAGCCGGGATCTGTCGTGGAGACAGAACAACAGATTGTTGATAAAGAAACGGGAGAGATCTATGCCAGGATGATTGGCAGCGGGTTTTATGTCGGCCAAGGAAACTGGGGAGGTCCAAAGGGTAAGGAATCGTTGTGGCGATCTTTGCGCGCGCGCACACATAGCTAACTGGATCTGCTCAGGCCCCAGTACAGTAAACTATCCTCCACCACAAGGTAAGCAGCCAGATGCTACATATGAGTTCCAAACTACTGCCGAAACCCCGCTGCTCTACCGGTACGTAATTATCTCACTTCCACGCTGAACGCCCCTAAGGTCTGACATGTTCCACAGCTTGAATGGCGACTATAACCCTCTCCATGCCGCCCCAGAACAGGGAGAGAAGATAGGATTCGGCGGTGTCATTATCCATGGACTCTTCAGCTGGAATATGGCTGCCCACGCAATTCTAAAGACCTTCGGCGGAAGCGATCCTCAGAATCTCAAAGAATTCCAGGCCCGGTTTGCATCTCCAGTGATCCCCGGTGTTAAGCTGATCACCGAGATGTGGAGGACTGGCAATCTCGAAGATGGCTTCGAGGAAGTGAGATTTGTTACTAAAAATAACAAGGGAACGGTTGTTCTGAGCAATGGACGGGCTCTCGTGAAGGTTGTTGGAGGGAAGAGCAAATTATAATATCTTCTTGCTAGGGCGAATCCAAAGCATAATGCATAACGTTCGGTTCTTTTCTTTCCTTTCTATCTTGTTCTTCCTGTAGCGAGCGCAGCAGAAGCTCCATGCTAGTAGGTAAACTCCGGGCTTCCCTGGGCCTGCTTTGTTCAGCACGTTGTAGGGGTGTTTCGCCGTAAATAGACTTGCCATGTAGTAGATCGATCTTGCCTGTGGCGAATAGCAGCAGGACAATTGATTCATGATTCCGTCCTACTGCCTGGGATAGTGGTGTTCGGCCATCTTCATCTCTGGAGTTAGGATCGACCTTTCCTGTCCCAAGCAACAATTCCACAACTGACTCGGATCCAATAGACGCGGCCTTTGATAATGGCGTTTTTCCAGATAAGTCTTTAGAATCGGGATCGACTTCCCCAGTCCTGAGCAGCAGTTCCACAACTGACTCGGATCCAATAGACGCGGCCTTTGATAATGGTGTCTCTCCAGATAAGTCTTTAGAATCCGGATCGAATTTTCCGGTCTGGAGTAGTAGTTGAACAACTGTCAATGTTCTTGATGCTCTTGATACTGCGGCTAGATGCAATGGTGTTTGTCCATTCTCATTCTTTAAATGACTATCAACCTTGCCAGTGTTCAGGAATTGCTGTACTACTGTTGGCCACCCATCTTTCGCAGCTTGCAATAACGCAGCATTGACAGCTTCTTCATAGGTTGGATCATCCATAGTTGCATTCAACAGAACCTTAACAACTGATTCATGTCCAAATCTTGCCGCCCGCATCAGGGGGGAATTGCCAGTTCTATCATTTGACAGTGGATTCACTTCCCCAGTATCTAGAAGCGTCTGTACCACTTTGTCATACCCGCCGCCCGCTGCCCACCACAGTGGCGTCTCACCAAGTTCATTTTTCTCGTCCGGGTCCACCTTGCCAGTATCCAAAATCTGGCGCACTACTTTATCATGTCCAGCGCGAGCCGCACTCCCAAGCGATCGTTGAAAATTTTCACTCCTGGAATCTTGTCCAGGGCTGCTTGCATCTAGGAGTAAACGGACGACAGCGTCATGCCCATAGACTGCAGCACGATATAGTGGTGTTTCATCACGACTGCCGTGTTCTTCATCCGGCTTGACTTTCCCCGTCTCTAACAACAGTTTGACTACCGCTTCGTGTCCATTCTCTGCTGCCTTTCCGAGTGGTGTTGCTGGAGTTAAGTAAAAATTCGGGTCCACCTTTCCCACCTCAAGCAGAACCCGAGCAATTTCAACATGTCCATTTTCCGCAGCCCCTAAAAGTGCATATTGACCGCTTCGATTCCCAGAGTTCGTGCTGACCTTGTCGGTCTCCAGCAGAAGTTTAACCACCGCTTCATGTCCATTCGTCGCAGCCAAGGATAAAGGTAAATTCCCGTCCCGGTCTTTAGCCTCGAGGTGGGCATTGGCCTTGATCAGTAGCTTCATCACGTTGACATGGCCATGCCTTGCCGCGCAAAGAACCGGTAAGTACCGGTTACTTCGGGCCATGATCTCGTCGTAACGGCGCGACCTATTGCTAGTATCAATGGGTGCAGTAGAGGCACCTGCATCAAGCAGCAGTTTCACGAGTCGCTCATCACCCTCCTCACAGGCATAAGAGAGAGCTGTTCGACCATAGCCACGCGAATCTTTAACATTGATATCCACACCGGCGTCCAACAGATCTCCCACCAATTCAAGACAATCTTTTTTAACACCCCAGATCAAGACGGGAGGATCTACTCGCGTATCCGATTCAATCATACCCTTGAATAGCTCGGCTATTACAAGTCCAGTTGGATATGCGGAAGTCTGTTGGGTTATCTGATACAAGTCTAATCCGTCTAGGGAGGCATCGAACGCCTCCTGCTCTGGAATTGGTGCGAGCTCCTTGAGCTTGTCCTCTTCACGATGTATCTTTGCAAGCTTTCCTGCAGCCCATTGGTACTGGATCACTTCAGCCGACCGAACCATTTTTACAACTTGCGAAATCCCCGAATATCCGAAGCTGCGGCGGGATGGATCAGGCGATCTCATGGCCTTCCTGTACAGCTCACAAAGCTCTTTCAGTAACTGGGTGTTAATGTTTTGCTCCCCGTCTTCGAAACATAAGGCGATTAGGATATCTTCGGCTTCAGGCCATTTCCCTTCGGCTCGAAGACCTCTTGCTATTTCAATAAGAGTACCTTTCTCGCTCGCGAGAGAAGGAAGCAGGGACCTGTTACGGAATGGCGGTATAATACTTAATAAGGCATCCTCTCTTGAACCTAGTCCAGCCTCAAGAAATATGTCCACCAGAGCGTCAATGTGGTTGTTTGCAAGACCGAGGAATTGTTGTCGCTGAGATATGGAAATCACATCAGCGCTAGCTTCATTTCTAATGTTGCGGACAATACTGATTCCTTCAAGGGGTTTGCTAATACCAGCTAGAGCATCAATAAACGAAGTAAATATATCCTGAGATAACATAGCAAGCAAGGAGTTGCCGGTTTGAACTGAAAGTAGCTTTGGGATCGACTGGGCACAGCCTTGCGGCATGAACAGTAGTTGTGTCCATAAGGGAATTGATAGGGATTGACGTGGTACCCCAGCCGACCTTGGTGCAACGCTCTGGGGCTCGGAGCCTTGGTAGCCTAAAGGACAATGATAGCTGAATTGATGGTGTTGCCGAAGTACCCACAGCTTCAATTGCTTTTCAATCAAGTTTTCCTCCCGGGGATCGGAGTTTGATATCGATGCAAATACCTTTTTAGATAGGCGTCGATCGTTTGTAAGGTGTTCCATCCTTAGGTATTTCATAACTGACCATAACCACAACCCCAATACTGCCTCTAAAGAAGATAGGTCGATAACCCATTGATTTTGCTTGCGGAAAACCATGAGATACGCCGGAACGGGTCCTTCAACATACGCGAATGAATGCTCCCGCACATTGAACGGAAGAACCCAACAGAATGAATTGCACCCCTGCCACTCGTCTTTGAGCAAATTATTATGAACGTCGGAAAATATGTAGCCTGCAGCGGACTGTATTGCGGTTTGCAACCTCAGAGCTTCGTCTCGACTTTTCAACTCCCACTGTTGAGAAGTGGTTGGCGCAGCCGCGAACGTAAGGCAAGACAATCTCGATCGATAACTTAGCAGTCTCCTAGCAGCATTCGGCTCTTCGTGGTTCCTCTCGATTGCTGCGATCCAGCGCAATAAACGAGTTGTACAAGCACGAATGACGTCTGCATTGTCATTACTTTGCGTACTTGGGGCGATTGTGCCAGCAGTTAGGCCGTCATCATTGGCGATAACATCATTCGAATTTGCAGTTGATCCGTTACTTGAATGCAATGGAGCTGCCGCAACAGCCAACAGTGGAGAATCCCTCGAGGACATGTCACACCTGTGATGTCTTCGATTGGACGGAGGGCCATCAAGCTCAAAAGCCAACCAGTCCAATTCATGACCCTCCACAAATTTTTGAAGGTCGCGGTCTTTGAGAAGATTCTCCTCCTCTCCTAGTCGTTTGGCTCGGAGAAGGGATCGGATAAATGACATAATAATCGTCGCTGCAAACTGATATAATGCAACAGAAGCATGCAAGCCTCGCAGACCTGTGAACTGTAAGATAAATCCACTCATAGTCGTGCATATCGCCAGCCAAACAGTGAGTCGTACACCAGCATCTCCTTTCATCGTTTTTAGTGATGTCGTGTATTCGCTCAGTTCGTCATAGTACGCAAATGCCTCAAAATTTTGTTCTCCAATTGTTTGGTTCCCTGGCTGCAACCAGAAAACAGGCTTCCCGACTGAGATAGTCCTTTCTCTGGTGCTTTGATCAATTAGGAATGCACAGAGGATCATACCACACACCAATAACACAGTCCCGGTTGCCGCTACCCAGAAATACTTATAAGATGGAGCTTTGTCGTCTCTTCTAGTAAGATTCTTGACAAAAACTGCCCAAGACGCATAGCCTAAAACACTTAATTGTAATAACAGCCCAAACGTTGCCGACATCCAGAGAATATAAAGGGGTCGCTTGCGGATCCCAATGTTAAGGGATAGGTTGGGGTTCGGAGCAAAGACTTCTTGGTAGTTTTCGATGTCCTCGGCTTGACCATTATGAGATGGCTTGTTCGCCTTCTCATAAGCTGAGGTTTTATACAGTCCCGCGACTGGTGGGAAGACCACTTTTTTAGCGTCTCGAGATATTCCGTAAAACACATAATCAGTGTCTTGACATTTAGGATCAAAGACAAATTCGACGATCTTGGGTCGGCCGAAAACGCGAGTTATTCCACCGCCCCTATTCCAAAGCTCGCATACGTCCTCACTGGTAGAAGAGCATAGCTCTACTTCAGCGACACCTCTTCCCTCCTGAGCTCGTCCCACAAATGCCTTTAGCGATGCAGATCCAAGTACCCGTATAACCGAAACGACTGCTGTAAGGATACCAAGTGGTGCCATAGCAAAAATCACACTGTCAAGGAAGGAGGTAGACTCGCTCAAGAACTGTTTAGTTGTCTGTTCGCCGAATAAAGCCACAAGAGGTGCGAGGTCAGTCGCGAGGTTGTTTGTGAAGTCATCCCACTCCTCACTTGCTATGGCAGTAGCAGCTGCCGCGATTAGGAGGGCGGCTGATGCCCGCATAATTTAGGAATGTATAAACCAAAAACAAATCCTCCATATCCCACTCAGAATCATTAGGAATAACTTTGAGATGTGTTAGCCTTAGATAGCGAGCTAAAACTTATATATTATAACCACAGCTGTGGGTGTTTTACTGACCTTCGTCCCATGTTGATCTAAGCGCCGCACCCCTGGCTTCCCGCCTAGCTGCTCGGGTCGTTGTAAGCATTGCCATTGGTGAGTGTGAAAGTGAGTGTGAAACGGGCGCAGCATCTGCCTGATCGGCCACTTGCAGCGCAACAATATCCCCTCCATTATCGTAGGCTCGGGGGTCTGTACTCCGCAAGGCTATCTGCACCTAGGAAGTCGCGCTACTTGACAATTGGACAAGGCCAAATGAGGCTGATGTTGACCAGGGTTTCCTCGCAGTTAAGCCACTTCCGGTAGGCATAATATGCAAATAGACGGCGGTGTTTGGGTAAGTGGCTGCAGACTCTAGTATACTAGACAACGCACACATGCTATGCATCTTGAGCAAAACCTGCGCGGAAACAAACTCCTCTTGCTGGGTTCATCCTTGAATCGATTTATGTAGGCTATGCAACAATAACTCTTCTTAGCCTTCCACTGCCTTGGGACGAGCATGTCCAAACAGATCAGCTAGAAAATATAGTGCTTGATCAGTAAAAATAATCGAGCGATAACTATGGCTTGACGAGGCTGCGGCCTTGCGGGTCTTAAAAAGATTCAATGCGCAACGCTAATAAGGATCGTGGTGGGAGGAGCTAGGCACAACCGAACTTTAACGGGAAGCCTAACCTCGTTAGGCCGCGGAGAAAGCCAACAGGGGCAAATTTAGCGTGGGCCGGCATCAAGTCTCTCTCCCTGGCTTGCCAGAATCTCTTGAAAGTTGACGATGGGGAGTCGGGGCTTGAAATCACGATGCGTCTCCATTGTCGAAAGCACATTTCCTGAGGAACAGGGTCAAACCCGATCAGAAGCGCGTCTTAATAGACTAAGTTTGCGACTTAATAGCAAGCGGCCTGACAATGCAACCAACCGTCCAGGGACGATGTCTTCTCCAAGAACGAGGGACACGTCATTCTGTTGGTATATGAAACTAGCTAGGGAGTGGAAGAGAGAGAAAGGCTGACATGAAGCGAGGATGCGCAAGGGGAGGAGATTGGGAAGGTGAGTGTCCCAGATATGGAAGGTTCGCATGGTAACTGCGCCCTCGAACTGAGGTATCAACCTAGCAGGCAGAGACTACGATATACGCTCTAAATGCAAATGCGCCCAGGGTGCCGTTAAAGATGGTCCTCGCATACGGTTCATATTCCTCACACACAATCTCCAACAAATCTACGGTATCACAAGACCCTCTACTTCTATCCATGAGAGGCACTTGCAATATACTCAAGCACGAACATTCCTAATGTTTGATACGGCGCAGAGGCATTCCGCTGCTATTCCAAACGAACCGACACGGATTCTTAAGGCCCAGTGCTCCTTCGGAACTGCATGTACTCAAATATGTCAATTCTTATCGCTTAATGATTGTGCTCGCGCCATCATTCTGTGAAATATTAAATGGAGGAGGTTCGAGCTCTTTGATAGGGCAGGACGGTCCATCAACTTGCCAATTGATCTTCTTTACGGTAGCCAGGTGTTCAGGATAGGCGGCACTCCTCTAATACCAATCTACCGCGCTCTCTTGTCCCTTTGGCCAGTGAGAAGCATTGAAAAAAATGACCCGACACAGTTCGCGTCCTACAGCCGCTCGATTCAAGAATATCGATTTATTTGATAATCTTGTTTCCCATTCAACTAGGGCTCTCTTGGTATCTCAAATATGTGCCGCAGAATGACGAAAGAATTGGGGAGCCCGCTAAAGATACTGCAGGATTATACGTCCAGCTTCGTCTTCAGACATACATATACTTGGAAGATAAATGAAGGACATAATGTAAGACACAAATCTTAGAAAATTTTATACTTCAAGTAGTATCCCAGGGACAAAATGACTGCGCACATCGCGCAGCCCAATCATCAATCAATTCATCCAGCAAAAATTCAAGCAGGACACCCTGCATCGCATCTTATCCAAAAATCAAACAAAAATAGCATTTTCAAAAAATTATAAAAAAGAATTTCGTAGGTCGTACCCAGATTCGAACTGGGGTATTTCGGAGGATTTGACGAATGCGATCAAAACCGAAGATGCTAACCACTACATCATACGACCGTGTTATAGAAGACGCCACGTTCTTTGCCTTTTTCTAGCGTAACAAAAACTGCGATCGAATTCGATTCACGATTTTTTTCTTTGCTTATTTTTATCCTTTGCTTTCAAATGAAAAAAAAGGCCTTTCTCTCAACCTTTTTTCTGCTATTTTCTCTACACCAGTTGATCCACTTTCGTGTTCGAATGCATTACACTCTGAGCGGAACTATCGAGACGACAATTTACTCAAATCATCTCAACCAAAAAGGGAGAGGGGAAAAAACAAAGGCTCAGTCTATATCTATGCTCCCACAGCGCCCGATACGAGCTTTTGTCGAAACTAGACGTCGTAGATTGTGGTTCTGCTGACCTATTTCTCTTACAATATGAGCTCGAGATATATCAGAGGTGCTTTCCTTGGAAGAGACAGAGGCATATGTATCAACAGAAATGGAAGAACTGTTGCTTGACATACGAGGCCTAAACGTTCCCACAGACCTCAGAAGCTTTTATTTGGGGGTCCTACTACCAGTGGTTGTCGAATGAGACATCAATAGGGATAAGTTGCTGTGATTAGCTATGTGACTAGCTGTACCGGATACTCCCTTCTAGCACCTAGTTCGTTGCTGTGGGAGGTATCTAAACTTAAACCTGGAGCTAGCATCTAATAGCATCCAAAAATAGGAGCCCCATCCGCAGCTCAAGTCAACGTCCACTCATCAACTGAAGGTATCGCGAGATTCATTGCATCACCTTGGCTCTCCAAAAGCTGAAACAAATTTCTTTGCGCGCATGTACTTGCACGGTACCAGCTAATGGATTTCGTTGCTCATATCCCACTCGTTTCGCCATTTTTTAGTCCATGTTTGAAGGTGAGAGATCGGTGCTAGGCGCATATCAAGACCTTGCCTTGTGTCATCAGCTTTAAGCTCATGGCATGTAGATACATACATACCGTGGGAATGAAGTAGCCACTTAGGCTTCCCGCTCAAAATTCCAAGATGTCCCATTGAGGGGATCACACCTGCTACCTGCACTCCGCTCATCTATCAGGTGCTATATCAGAGGAACCAGTGATTCGGCTTTACATCAACAAAAGGAAGGCGTCAAAAGAACCACCCAAGGGGCATCAAGATATTGGAAAAAATATATTATCTAATAATGCACAGATCCGAAGAGCTATCAAGAAGGACAGAATAAACAACAAGTGCGCAACGATGCCAAAAGCATCTTAGGAGAGGAGAAACTATCAATCCAAGCACATCACCAACAAAGAAATCTCATTAAGTCATGATACTGCATTCGCTCTCTCGGAGAAAGGGCAAAAGACGCAAGGAAATATCCCTCTCATCTCACTACCATGCGGTATATATACCCCCTTCACCGTATCCCCCACCTAACCAAACACCAAAGTCCTCACCTCAATACTCTCCCGCCCCCTCGCGCCAGGCGGCGTCCTCGGATCCACAAACGCCGAATGCGGCACTCTCTTCCCTGGCACATCTCCCGAATCCGAACACTTCAACAACAATCTCTCATCATTCAACATGCCAGACAAATAATACCACTTCTGCTCCTCGTTGAACTTGACGCTCGCAGTCTCACCCGTGCGAGTCGGATACCGGTGCTCAACAGGCACTAGATCTTCATCGCGCACAGACACCGAAGACGCAAAGGCCAGCGGCTTAGCTTGCACGGGCCCATTCAGCGGTCTCCACACATTGATAATGCGGTAGCGGCCCTTGAGTAATTCCTCCGCTTCATCGGGGAGATGGTGTTTTACGCGCAGCGCCGCGGAAGTGACGGTTTGGTCGATATGGGTCCTCGTCACGGGTCCGCGCGCGGCACCGGGATGCGAGCGACGGATCGTATGGTCGAAAATAAACACGCGCTTGGCGCCGGGGACGTTTTCGAGAATCACCTTCTCGACTTCTGGGTAATATACGGATTGGATATTTTCGTCGTCTGTGAATGCTGGGTCTGCGGCGGAGGGGATGTTCTGTAGCACTTCAAAGGCGTCCTGGTCAAGTGAGTATTCGGTCTCGTGGCCGCGGATGTCGTTGATTGTGACGTTGTGGTCGGCTGTGCCGTAGTTGTGCGGCGGTTTGCCGGGTGGGGGTTTCTCGACGTAGTTGAATGGAGCTGCTCCATCGGCGGGAGGCACGAAGTAGGTTAATACTGCCTCTACGGGACCGCGGGGAATGTAGTTGGCGTCCTGGTTGGAGCCGTGGAGGGTGGTTGTGGCGGCGGGCTCTGTGGCTGTTGCGGACATGGTTTCAGGAGGTTTATTCAAGGGGTTAATGGGATGGCATGGACCGGTACGGTAAGAGCAATGGATTTCCTTCTGATAGGGATTTGATATCTCAGGGCTTCTAGCGGGAGTCCAAGGATCTATGCGTGTGAGGAGTAGTGGGATGGCATATATAGGAGAACTATTATGTAGTCTCAAGCAACGGCGCAGCATAAGTTTGAGCAACGAAGTAGACTATCAAAAACACAAGCACAATCTATCAACATATATATATGCCATTTCCCTCTCTCTTAACCTCGCCATTAACAATCAAAAACATATTTATAGCAAAAGAAAACGAAATCACCCCACTTCCCCCTCACGGCTTATCCAATCCGGCTTTGTAATCAAAACTTGGGAGCTTCTTCATGCATAACGTCATAGCCGCATTGCACCATTTCGCAGCCGCTTGATTCGAATCGAAGCAGACTTTATCAATCTAGTACTCCGCGGCTTACTTATCCCTGAACCAACTAACCGGGAAGTCTATGACGGAAAGGGGGGGCATGGCACCATATAGAATCACACTTTGCCCATAACTACATCAGATAAAGCCATCACAGGGCGCGCGCAACCGCGGAACAAGCGGGCGGAATTGGAAAACCATCCAACAACATATTAATAATGCCAACAACACCCCTCCTTCCCCCTCTTCTTTCGTATTCTGCTGAAAAGTTATTTCTCAGCTTTCTCCACGGAAAGGTGAAAATATTTGCCGGAGTTTGCCGATTATCTTGATACTTGAGAGGGGAGGGGGAAGGGGGTCTAGAATCAAAAGCAACATACTAATGGTTTTCATGCACGTCTAACTATCTGGTACCTTTCCACTCCCCCTTCTTTGAGGAGCAATCCACGCGTTGCTCACGCACCAACGCAGTTTATCTCGAACCTGTACAGGGGAAACAAAGGCCCTGGATTTTCAAAATCTGTTCGTGGGAAAACATCACATATGGGACTTCTATCTACTACTGCTACTCCTATTAACAAACCCCTCGAAAATGGAGAGGAAGCGCGCGTGACATTTATGCTAATGTATTTTTTTACGAAAGAGTGAAACCCATAGCTCCCGCCCACATCACTCTTTGTCTCCGTGAATATAGATAGCTGAAGGGGTAGTAGGCAGATAGAAAAACTTTTTGCCATTAGATGCCCAGTTCAGTTATCTTCTTCTCTCAATAAAAAAACAACAAACCTCACACACACGTCATTTACCAGCGTAATGCATTCGCTATAAAAAAAATACTTCCTACATAAAACCAGGAGCAGGGGTGAAAAAGACCAGAACTCCAGAAACGAAGAAGTTGTGGAGACAAAAAGAGGAACAACACTTGGTATTGAAAACGTACGTCATACTTCGTAGAACTTAAGGACACAATAAGAACTCGCAAGGGGGTGGTGAGCATGCGGACAGCAAGGGCTTCAACATCCCCCAAAGCTAAGCATCTGCGTGTGTGAAGGTCAAGAAGTGGAAAAGGAAAATCATATTACTGCAAACCCAGACCAACTCACCAACCCAGAAAAAGAAGAAAAAGAAAAGAAAACAGTTGAGACTTCAAACACTCCCTCCCATCCCATCACTCCAGAAACACCATTTACCCTATTAATTTAAAAGAAAAAAAAAGAGACACAAAAATGATCCACACACCAATATAGCTCCTTCACACCGATGAAACCGCAACACCCCGAATATTGCAATGAATACCCTAGCCAATACCCCCATTTACGCCGTGGTATCATTCCGCGGATACAAAGGCACAAGATGTACATCCATCTGCGGCGGGAAATCAGGGTGGAGCATACTGCCAAATCTCATCGTGCTCGTACCAGCGGGTATATCTTCCAGCTCCTGATCCAGAATAGTCTCCATAAGCTCACCGACAAGTTTCGTATCCATCCAGTTCGCGGGCTTCTTCGACAAGCGATCAATCTTGGTAAGGTCTTCTTCAACCTCGTCTGGCATGAGAGGCGGGGGAGGCGGGGCGGATCCAGATCCGTTGGGTCGTGCGTGGTAGTTACCAAGAATGAAGTATGGCAGGTTTGGACGAGAAGCGGCTTTATCAGCGAGTTCGCCAAGAAGGTTGAGGCCAGATGTCCCATTCGTACGCGTCGAGCGAGTAGCGTGGAATCCCTGACTGGTTGTGCGCTCCATCTCCACGGCGCCTGCGGCACCATCTTCCATTCCGCTTCCGTCACCAGGTCCTGAAGCTTCCTCGGCATCGGTATTCGGCCCGTTTGATGCCGGGGTGGGGGCAAGTAGTTTCGCGCGCTTAGACGCAGCTAGGAAGTGAACAGCTGCGACATGGGCACTATTACTATGCATCGCCAACTCCTTTTCCGTAAATAATGAGGATATATGGTACGCCGCAGCATTTTGTTGCTGGGTATTTCGCGCCTTTGCTTTATCTGCTGGAGTAGACAGGCCGTCGCGAGCGGGGGAACCAAACTCATCGTCAATTGGAGCTTTTCTTTTCCGCTTGCCGCTTGGTTCTGCGCCAATGCCATTGCCCATCTCGTCGATATCAACTCTATGTCGTGTGTGTCTAGTCTTTCGGTTGCTCTGCAGGCCACCGGGGCTCGCAGGGTTAGTAATGCTGAATTGATTAGGGTGGAGCAGTAGAGCGTTTGTATCCGCAATGTCCAGCTGCTCCTTCTCGCGCATCAAGCGATTCTTCCGCTGTGAGATCGACTGGACGAGACGTTCGCGGAGGGTGTCTCCTAGCTTGTGGTATTCTTCGACGGCGAATTGTGTTCTAAAGTCGCGTTCGCGCTTGAGTCTAGCAAGACTGTCACGATGACGATTCTGTAGCACAGGGCTAACGTTAGGAACAACACCAAAAGCCCCACCAACCTAATGATGCAACAAGGAACATACCATGAGAACTGCCAGCTCTGTATCTCTCTCCTCCTTGGTCTGATTAACCTCCTGCACAAACTTCGCATACCATCTACCCGTTGGCAGTGCCTCAGGAACCAAATGGCCTGTGGCCGCCAACTGCTGCACCAAACCAGCAATATCCTCTGCCGTATCCGGGATGGGCTCTGTGCCATAGACCTGCGAGTTTGCAATTAGTGCCATCTCATTCTGAAGACTGTGCAGCTGCTGCCGGAAATGGTAGTCGCGGTTGTTATTGAAGGTTTCGGTCAGGTCGTGGAGACGCTCTTGGAGGGCGCTGCGGCGTTTGTCGCGCTTGGAGAGGGGAGGAGCAGGTTGAGGGTTGGCGACAGCGGTTGCCGCTGTGGCGGGGGAGAGGGAGCGGTTGCGTGTGCTGGTGGCTGCCATTGTTTGAGAGTGTGAGGATGATGGGAATGCTCGATGTGAAGGCCCTGTTGCAACGGTGGGAGAAATTGGAGCTGGCGAGTAAGCCATGCGTTGGAACGGCGGTTGGACAGGGAAAAAGCTCGCCAAGTGGGCAAAGACCATGCACAACCGCAATCAAGAGAATAATACGCTGAGCGAATGTAGCTAGCTGTAATAAAAGAAAAAGTAGAGGGATGGATGGTGAGGGGAAAGACTGTTTAGTCGAGGAAAGAGTTTCTCAGACTACGACTTGGTAGTAAAAAAGGCGAGAAATCCTCCTCTCAGGAAAAAAGCGCCCGCATCAAAGGAGCGGTAGGAATTGTAATGAAATGACAATAAGTGAGAGCTCTAGAATCGGATAATGAGAGCGAAATAGGTAGATAAAATGAAGAAGGGGAGAGGCTTGTCATGGTAAAGTTGGGGTGTTCAGTGTGTGTGAGAGAGAAGAGAGAGAAGAGAGTTTAAAATCGGCCCTGATGACGCCAAAGCGAGCAGTCAGTTGGCTCTGCTGCTGTTGGCTGTGGCTGTTGGCTGTTGGCACTGTAATAATAGTCGTAATAAGTCTGTGAGTGAGGGCAGGGTCACGTGTTGCAGAAAAAAGCTTAGCCCTTTTGGGACAGCAACCAGTGAATGGTTGATGCCAAGACCCGTACCTTCCTCGGCTCGTCATCATTCACCAGCATAACAACACTATCCTTGTCCAGTCTTACTCAATTCTACTTCTCCGATTGTCGACGTCCTCAAAATACAAAGGTTAGGTTTATATATATATATATATAAAAGAATGATTCCAATGCGCCTCTCAAGACCGCCATCAAAGAGATAGCGATTATAGCCCCCACGACAATCTACTGTTGTGGAAGAGAAGGAATTGATTGCTACAGCACCAGGGCGGCAAGGAAAAGCTAGTGTTACATGAACAAAGTATATCTGAATGCTTTTCAAAGCTCAGAGTACTCGGTAATGTACTTCGATTCCCTAGAGACCTTTTACAACACAAGATTTCCGGATTTTTGCCGTCATTTGTCCGCCTTTTAATGAGAGCTTAGACAGGAGCATTTTCCCGGCCACAACCTTTGTAAAATAAGGCCAACTGGCCCAATTGGTCAAGGCGCCTGACTACGATTACATCACGTGACAATCAGGAGATTGCAGGTTCGAGTCCTGCGTTGGTCATTCATTCTTTTTTCTTGTTTTTGGTTTTCTTCATTTTTGAAGTGTTGTCAGTTGGCAACCGCTCCCTACATCTATAAAATCGACATTCTCAGCATGGATCTTCTACTCTTTGGGTATCAGTTCTTCCTACCAATGAAAGAAAAACAATTAAAAGGGAGAGCGAAGTCCCTTCCAGCCTTTTTTTACTGTTCAAACACTGGGCTCTATGTCTAGCGTATATCCTCAACTTTCTGCTCATTTTTCAGTTCTCGTGCAATAATAACTTGGCCACGCCGGCAGTCCCGTTCTGAGTGTTTCGGAAACCCCTATGGACTAGCAGTACTCGAGCCTTCTCACAGCAATCTAGATGTCATCCCATTCCTCAGCTAACTCTGAGCTCAGAAGCATTGTGGACTATGTCATCTCTTCAATATCCAGCATATTTACACGAAAAAAAATCATATCCCCTGACCTCCAGTACTCATGTGCTGTATGTAAATGGCTAGTCCGCTGAGCTAGCTTATGACGCGCATGGATATAGTGGGGGGAGGGAGCGGGGTGCAGGAGGTAGATATACTCTAGTATTTACTGATATCTAAGGTTATTTATAACTTTCAAGAGGTTTCTGCAAGGAGATATAGTTTAGTTACTAATGTTGGAACTGGCTAGAAAGATTCGCGGATTTTTTTGTTGTGGGACATTTTTAAGTGATCATGAATTCGAGTCGAGAAACACCGGTTTTCGTCTCAGTAGCTTATTACGCGCAATGATAGTTAGTGGTGCTGAGAGTATATATACCCTTTCTCAGTGTTTGATGTTCCTTTGATCTTTTGAAGGGGTTGGGACTTGGGATATATATATGTAGGCTAGGACTCTCATACAGACAATTTGATTGTGTATTTTTTAGCTCATATCCCCATTAGCTTCTTTATTGAGTTGGAATTTGCAGCAACAAACTGGTTTCACTTAAGCTAACTTATGACACACTGATAGGGATAGGGGATGCTGAGAAGGGTGTCTGCCTCAAGCAACCAGCATCTAGTTGATATTAATATTTAGCCTCTTTTCTTTGGGCCTTGAGATGAGGATAGTGAATGTATGTATTAGATAGCTATTTCCTATGCATCTAGAGGCTCCCTCTCAAAGGGTTTATATCATATGTAGCAGGTTCATTAAGGGACAGAAAAGAAAAATGGGGGAGGGGAAAAGAAAATCCATAATAAGAACCTCTAGCGTGTGTTGTTAGACTAAGTAATAGTTAGCACTTGTTTAGAACTCCATATCTATATAAGATACCCGCGCGATAAGCAATGCAGATCACACAAAAATCGCACCAAGATTAGCTTGCACGGAGTAAACGTAATCGAAGTCAGGTGGCCTTGACCAATTGGGCTAGTTGGCCGTGTGTTGATGAAATGGATATGCGCCGATAGCGGGCCTTTTTCCGCGCTTTTTAGCTCGATCATAAAAAGAGAATCTGCATTGAGAAAAGAGAGAGAGAGAGATAGAAAGGGAAGCCAGAGCATGCAGGAATGCAAATTTCCTAATCATCGTCGTCGTCATTGTACCATTCATCCGTAAAGGCTAGATATATATATATATATATATATATCATCATCATCTTCCATTCTCTGCTACTATCAAGCAAGGAATCCACAGTACCACACAGAGCATATATAGATAACCAACAGCAGCAATTCAAGCGCATACCACGCCATACTCAGGCATACATTCCAAACTAACATGCACAGACCCATTGCTTCCCGGCGCTAGTGCTAAGAGATCAAAAAGTTCTCCATGAGAAAAGAGCAATATAAAAAAAAATTTAGAAATGGCTGGGGTGAAAAGAAGGAGAATAAACGCCCCGGGGAGAGCAAAACGAAGTTGCCCCACCCAAACCCACACCATAGTTCCTGTTTATGTAGTTGCGCCTGATGCTGAAGAACGAACAAGTAAAAACAAAATAGAAAAAAGGGGGAATAAGATGACAGAATATAAGAGCGGGAAGAAAAGACGTCATAGCGGAACTGGATTTGTGGAGTCCATCAGGCGAAACAAGGACCACCCATCCAAAAAATCAAATCACTTGCTTCAAACTAGCAAGCAGCAGCCTGACCAATTTTGTCACGTCTCCAACACAACTTCCATTTGGTTGACTTTGAAACAAACCTTTTTAGATTTGTTTAAAAATCGTCAAATAGATTCGCTTACGGTGTTCTGCGAATCACAAACATGCCAAGCTCCAATCCAGACTGTGGCTCTGTTCCCTCAGCATAAGCTCTGTTGCTGACACCGTCCAAAACCTCTCTCAATATCGTCGCAGAAGTAATCTCACGCTCAGACGGGAGTTGGGCACCACAAGGGGGCCCATTTTCTGGCAGACGATATCCGTTTCGCCAGGAGTAGTCGAGAACCTCGCGTACCCGCGTTGATTCTTGCTGGATGTACCATTCCGCCCACGTTTTGCGGTCCACAGTAACCTCCCCTTTCCTCGAATGGACCATGGTAAACTGAGAGCCGAAGGTATTCGTAACCCCACCATTCCGCTGACTGAGCTTCTGGCAAAGGCTCACAACTTTTCTCTTCATCGTTTCGAAGTCGTCCATGTGTTTTACGGAGGCAAGGGACGCTAGAACGGTGCCGATATCTGACGAAAGGCCCTTGACCACAAGAAGCGAGCGAACGTGGGGATCAAGAATGGGACCGAGATATTCGTTCTTAAAGGTCTCGGCGCCTTTCTTAGTCGGGTATAGTAGGATTAAGCTCCCGCCATTTGGAGAAAGCTCTAGGAGTCGATCCACCACGACGGAGCAGCCATCGAGTTGAAATAGAGCTTTGTACTCTTCGGGGGACGATGGTGGCAGGTAGCGCTCTACCACAGAAACTTGTGCGCTACATGGAGGGACAATAGGGGCAGGTGTGGAGGGAGGTCCGGCGGGCATGCGGCCAATAAAGTTGGGATAAACATATGGGTGGACGATCGATGCGTGGGGGAATACGGTCAAGTTGAAGTAATCGTTACCAGGAAATTGGAGACTCGGTGTGGAAGGGGGTGACGTTGGTAATTTGGACATGTTGAATGTGGGGGGAACGGCGTGATCGATCCTGATATATGGAGACTGGCCCGGTTGGAGATGACGTTGTATGGCTTCAACGATGGCAGTGAAAGCCGCTCCAGGAGAGGTAGTCGAAGACGGGTCAGGGGCCGGACAGGGAAGAGTGTGAGAGACTATCTGCACAGCATCGCCTCTTGACTTGGATTGAGGCAAAGCCGCCGCTAATATCAAGCAGTTAGCAACAAAATCTCACCAGGGATATAAGACCAGTGCGTTGAAACTACCGGAAAGAAAACAAAAAAGGCGACATACCGACAAGGTCGAATCCATCCCTCAGCCATCCGCTTGTGTCATCACTAGGATCGAAATCGCAGTTCCCGCCTGGGTCCATTGACGTGGCTCCACCGTTCGCTATCACTGATTGTTGGGAAACCTGCTGATTTGTTCCACGGCCACCATTCTCGGAGGATGGTTGATGGGATGTCAACTCGTCGGCTTGGGGCTGTGAATTGGTGTTTCTATCTGTGGATCCGTTGAAGGGGATGTTCGATTTGGGATTCCACTGGATATCTTCAATATCATCTGGCGGTGTAAGCGGTAAGGGGGAGCTAAAACCAATTGAGGTTGGCACGCCCGAGGTCGATTGTGGAAAAGTAGGAGCCGATTTCGAAGCGGAGTGTGAACTGGGAGAAGAATCTGAGAGTAAGGAGGAGGGTTGATGTGTTGGTCGGTTCGGCATTGAGTTAGGCGACCGCAGAGTGATATTAAAGGTCCCGATGTGAGGCATCCACAGAGGAGGTTCTAGACGCAGATTTTCGTATGATGTTGACCTCCTGGAGCTCTTGGACGGTGGTGATCTTGACGAGAGCGACTGGAAGGTGTAGCTCTTGTGTAGTGTCGTTGCGGAGTCTGGAAAGGAGTACGATTGGTAGGTTGACTTGGAGAGATCAGACATATCTCGAGGTATGTTATTCGGGCGGCAAGGATCGTTGCTGGGAGGATGAGTCCGCCCCGAATCACTCGCATCAACTTGTTCGTCTGGACGCATATTGTTCACCGCTTCAGGCTTAGGCAGTTCAGCATGTCGTGACAATACATCCAGGACCGGACCAGGTCAAAGGAAAAGACGGTACGAAAGTGACTCCGAAAGAGGTCTGATGCCGACTGAACAGCAAGGTGGGTGTGAAAGAGCAGCTGCAGAGTCCTTGGGCCAAGAATGAAGGAGGAGGATGGTTTAACAAAGACAAGCTCGGAGCACGTAAGTACTTTTGCGTAGTCGAAGGGGCAACAACGAACAGGTCCAGGAAATTGGCCCGATCTAGAAGATCCTCTTGCATACGGCCCCACGGAAATCGTACAAGTTATACAAGCTTTGAGGAAGTGGATCTGGAAGAATGGGAGGCTGTTGTTGGAGGGGTGGCAGTGGCCAGAGAGCTAGGGTTGGAGTTCGGGGAAGAGCTAAGCAAATGTCTTGTTCGACGGACGACAGCAGTTGAAACGAGGAGAATCGGAAGTGGAGAAGAAGAGAGGTTCAGTGCGGAAAAGAGAGCAAGTCGAAACGGGCATGCGGACAGGGAGGAGGGGGGGAGGAGGGGAGGGGGGAGGGAGGAATTGGGACTGGGTGGAGGAAGGAAACACGCAAAGGGGAAGAGAAGCAGAAGAACGGGGTTCTGTCGAGCCCAGACGAGGAGGCGGAAGTTAGTGGATCACAGACCCCGTTTCTGCTGCTTGCGTGGGTATTTTAGCGCTGTGTATTAGCGGGCGGATCGTGGATCGTTGGGACGAATGCTGGCAAGGTTGAAGGGCTGCGGGCAGTGGGCGCTGGGCACAGGGCCAGGTACCATACCATACGACAGTTGAATAACACCACCACCACCACCACCACCACAGCCGCGCTGGACGGAGAGCATTGATTATTGAGTGAATGATTGAGTGATTGAGTGATTGAAAATTTCTACTCTTGAAGCATGTGCCTGCTGTATTGTATGGGGGGCGTTCTGGTTCTGTACCACCTGATACCAGCACCCGCACACAGCATGCTGCTGCCACTGCTGGATACTGAGGCTGCCTCGCTATCAGCACGGTGAACGAGAAGGTATATGGAGGTCTGGACCGCCAGAGACCACCTGTAATCTCTGTGTATTGCCAGACCAACCACTCTTCAGCCGCGCGTAATATAACCGGTAATTTATTACTGTACGCCATCTCTCTCAGCACAACTTACAAGTGGCAGCCCTCCAGCAGGATCACCAGCCCATGGCCCCATGGCACCGCAGCAATACAATTTACCGTACCAAGACAGGACAAAGTCGAGCCCTAGGGCCTGGACCGAACTGGATCCCTCCCCTTCTGTTCAGAGGGTTTTTCCCTTTACTTTTTGCTGACAGGCGGACAAAAAGCCCACAGTGGGCGCATATCCACCTTGGCAACCCATACTTTACTAGTTCCGTTGTCTTTTGCGGTGGCTGAGACGGCGCCCGACTAGACACGGCTGCGGCACTCGACCTTTTCCAAATAATTGTTTGAAGTTCGACTTTGTCAGTTGACTGCCCACTGTCCACTGTCCGCTATCTGCTGTCTGCTTTGGGCATACTTGCCGCATGGGACAACTCTCCTCTCGAAAAACTAAAAAGAGACATCCAAAGAAACAAAAATTGAACCTTAACTTCAATCATTGGGACGGTGAGCTCCATCAAGCAATAATGCTCACCAAATATCCTCCGTGGAGTAGTTCTATGCTCCGAGAATATCCTTCGGTTCCTAGAAAAGGGTGGCTGCACACGTTGCATAGTATTCAATGTATGCATACGGATTTAGTCGCTGAGAAATTTGGACAAAAAGAGAGAGAGCGGGCGCAGGAAAGGGCAGAAATGAATCAATAAAAACAAAATAGATGAAAAATCTACTCGCCGACATGCACCTGGCCCTTTTTATCTTTCTCTCCGGACAAATCATCGCTTCTTATACTCTGTATTTGATCTTGATAATCGCCGTTTTGTTTTCGTTGATCTTGCTGCGTGACTCAGAAGAGGCCAAAGCGACAATGTCCTTTATTTAACTCCATTTTGTCTTTTCCTAATTCGCTGATTCGTTGATTTGAAAAGGCACAGAGGCGGGATGTTTGGGTATTGTCTACATGTATGAAAGTGTTCCCCTCTGCGTCCCGTGTATGGCGCTTTTATTTTCCTTCTCGGTCACCACTGCATACCGAGTACGACATGCAGGACCTGGTGCTACGGTGATGTTGCTGTATGTATACTCCAATACACGTACATAACAAATAATTGTGTCTGCCTACACAATACAGAGGTGATGTATTCTGCAGCAAAAGCTGCTTTTAGTAGTCTTGCAAGGGAAGTACCGCATTATCCGGATAACCAGCAACAACATGCAAGTTATCCCCGCAGAAGCCACTCGGATTTATTATATTAGCTACGGCAAGGGTGCTTGCAAGTCAGTAACTAACTCATAAGATAAAGAACCTAGCCAAAGTCTAAAAACAACCCCTCCCACGATCCTGAAGGGTTTATATCGACCATTGCCTCAGGCAGGGTTACAGGTCCGTCTTGGAAGTTGGAGACTGAGAAAGCAGCGCTGCCAAACTCTGGGCCGTGGCAGATGAAGGATTTGGCAACTTGGCCGATCCAAATGGCCAGTGCTCTGTGTATATACGTGCGAGTTGCCGCTTATAACTATGGGGCCTTTTTTGGTGAACTATTCCGGAGGTTAAAAGCTGGAATTGCCCTTTCTCGTTCTCTTACTCTCATTCAAAAATAAAATAAAAAAAACGGACAGGAAAGATTGAAAAGCAATTCGGAATTCCTTTTCTCCATTCTCCCCCTACTCAAAAGGAAATGAAAGAAACAACAATGCAACCAACAAAGATCCAAACGCCAAAAAAAGAAAAGCAACAAGAGTAATTTTCGCAGGGATTTCATGCAGGTGAGCCGAGAGGGCGGGGGCAAAAAAGTAAAAGCCTCTTCTAGGGAATTGCTACAGACACCACCATTATTGCTAGGGACACTACCTTTAACCCTATTCAAGTATAGACTTGTAATTGTTGTCAATATAAGATTTATCAAAGTAGTAGAAATATAAGAAAGATAGAAGAAGTTACTTGTCAGATTTATAGTCAAGAATCTTTATATCAATTTGTATACAAATTCACTGGATATCTCTTCTTGTAATATCAGTTTCAAGAGTCTACTAGTAGTACTGACATCATTTTTACCAGTTAATAGCTTTTAGTATAAAAAATATATGTACAGCTACTACCAGACTAGACTGGATTAGAATTAGTAGAGGTGTCCCTAGCAATAATTGTGGTGTCTGTAGCAATTCTCCTCCTCGCCGACCCGCCCCATGGGCCCTTTTTACCTTCCAAGGCATTTAGGTTTATCTTAGCTTGTTCTTGGGGGGGTTTTATTTCCGCAAATTCCCACATTTTCTTTTGCCTTGGAGCCTGTTGGAGGGTTCGTGTTTCTCCACCCCTGGGCCCCCAAAACGATCTGCGAGTTGCGCAGGACTGTTTCTCTAGAGTCTCTTTTGCCAAATTAATGAGCGGGTTTGGGAAAGCGCAGTGCGTGGATGACGAGTGGAAAATTAGCTGTGTGGATTACGCAGCACAATGGCGGGACGGGCGAGAGAGGAGAGCTAACACCATTCGAGGAGTGCCTGTGAACACTTTTCCCCGGAACATAACAGCGTCAGATAGATGAGAGAGAGCTTACTTTGTTTCATATAAACAGCTTAGACCCGAGCATAATAGGGCTGCAGGAAATATACCCAAGAGGGTGGATATGTAAATATATCACGCGTGGGTGGGGAGGGGAGAATGATTGGAATTGAAAATCCATAGATAGTAATAAGTAGTAGGAGAATTTTAGCCGCATTTTTGTTTCTGATATAGATGTACTCAGTATGTACAGGACATTCATTTGTATGTTGCTCATCCAAGCAGAAACATGGAGGAGTCTATTCCAAACAACCATGCATAATTTTGCATATCTCAGGGGGCACATATTGGGATTTACTATTTGTCTGCAGTTGCCAGTAATAAACTGCTCTGTAACTCCCATAACTCCAATTCTCAGAACATCCGCCCTGTTATCTTCGGTATCATACTGGGCCGGAGGTGGGAAGAGGAGACAAGCTTGGCTGTTTGATACAAACCACTCGCCCGGGACGGATCTAATTGAATGTCCGGCCTCTGGAATCTGCAGCTCTAGCCTACCTCACTATTATGGCTTTTTCTTTTTCCTCGGCGCCAGATACAAATTCCAAATAAATTAGCTCCTCCCCCAAGGAGGGGGACCTTTTAAGTTTTCACAAGTCAAGGAACATCGCGGCAATGATTGCATGATGTGATTGGATAAGCCGAAGGGGGGAAAATAAGCAATAAGCAAAAAGTAAAAGTGCAACATGATAGGCGTAGGGTTCTGACAAGGTAAACGAGCAGAGCTACGCTCCTTCTCTTAGTATCGTCTAGGACTTGACACTGCAATATCGCCTAGTGGACGATGGTACTGTAGACCGCTATTATCAATGCTTAAGCCTCTTTCAGGGACACTTCAAAGCCCAGGCTACCACACTTCCTTGGCTGGCGAGATTCAAAAATCTGGTTGTGTCAAAGATCCACGGGGACTCATGCCTGATCCAAATCAGACGATATGGATGGTCGATGAAGATGGCTCGCCTGTTTGAATGAAAGGTCATGTTCAAAGAGGCTTGTTCCTTGTCCAAACCCCAATACTGACCACACTTAGGGCGAACCTCTTCCACAATAGGCTTTATAAAATCGGATACTTTGTTCAATGACGCATCTATACATAAAGACTTTCACTGACCTATGGAAACGAGTTCACGGTTCCGTATCCACGACGTCACAGACTCGTGGAATCTATAGACATACTAAAGGAGATACGAAGAGAGGAGCCACACGCCTTATGCTCTATTTTCAAATTTACCATGAATGAAACCTCGATTTTCACGAGATACATCACGATCCCGCTCCAAAGACTTTACTTCAAAATCTACCAGTGCTTTTATCCACCTCTTACACTCCCGTCAGATCCCGCACAACTGCCTCTCGTTTACGGACTACCTCGCGATATTGTATACTATTTGGGCAAAGAGATCCTCCTCCACCTGATGGGGCCGCTTTCGCCCTGGCAGGCAAAGCCTTCTGGATATCCCTTAATCGAGAGAAACTCCTAAAGAGACTAGAGCGGCATATGGAAGACAGGGAGCATGTGAAACCCGGGGTGGACCAGCGAGTTGACATGAACAAGGACCGTCTGGACCTTCTACAGCGCCTACGGGTCCGATATCCCAAACACCTGCTTTGCCATCACTGTGCCACTTTCCACCGCCGCCTAGGAGGACGGTTGGGTGGACCTGCCTATATCACACCATGTGACCACAAAAGCAATTTTTTTTAAATGTTCCTCGGTCGACCTATATCTGCCATTCAGCCGCGCTCAAGAAGTCATGAATTGCTATCGATATCGTGACAAGTATGGATGCCCAGCCTCTAATATCGAATATAACATCAAATATAACATCGAATACCATCCTAAAAACAACAGTTTTCTCTCTGTAGGATGGCGAGAGTGCCGCAGATTGAGCGCCAGGGTCATCAACAACAAATTAGTTGTCAAGATTGATCGTTCAAGGCTATTCCTGTCCAATAAACCCGAGACAAAAGCAGCGGCGACGCAAATTCTTCATGGTGGGGTTGGAAGTCATTCAGTCGGCGAGCCTTGGTGGAATTAGATTGAGGAGCTCAAGGAAAGAAAGGCGGAGAACTTGCTTTTTAGGTGCAGGCGCTGTGAGTGCGAAATTCGCTGCATAATTGACCCAGATTATGACGGAAAGTATGGGGAAGTAAGGACCTCGATGTTGCTCACTCTGGGGGCTTGCAAAACCCCTTACAGCCCCGAATGGCGTCGGGCAACTCGGCCTTGTGAGCTTGCCGGAACTCTATGTTCCTAGATCGACCTAGCGGAATCACTATACTTGCAATATTTTGATAATTTGTCTCCCTACGAAGTGAGAATGAGCTTTGATTCCCCAGCCTAGTTCTGCCAGCAAATATCCTACTCTTAAATAGAATCTTCTACGGATTGAGATAAGCAGCACAGTACCTCTACAAGAACTTTTGTGGCCAGAACTGCCTGATCTTCCTTTCCTTTCCTCCCAAAGCTGAAGTACACATGTATTATTATTCAGGAATTGCCACAGACACTCTTGCTAATAATTTGTTTACAAATTGGTATAGAGATTCTTGACTATGAGTCTGACAACTAGCTCCTTTTATCTCCTACAAATTTGCATTAATCTGACAAATCTTATATTAACAGCAATTACAAGCCTATACTCAGATAGGTTTAAAGATGGTGTCCCTAGCAATAATGGTGGTGTCTGTAGCAATTCCCCATTATCCAATTCTGCGCACCAGCTCTAGGTTTCAGCCCTCAGCTCAATGCACGCAGCTGATTACAGACACCATGGATCGACAAACAAATACGCGCGCCGCTATCACACACGCACGCACACGCATCCCCCGGATGTGCCGTTCCCCGCGCGACGATCTCAAGGGAAAAGCTTTTATGCATGAGAGAGGGGGTCCCGGGGGAGGGGGTCGTAGTAACAAAATGGGGAAAAAAAGAAAAGAAAGGGAAAGACTTGGATGTGTTTCTCTAAAAGGAACGGCGCGGGGCGTAATACGATATGATCCCTGGGAAACCTTGCAAGGAGGGGATGTATGGACTTTCTCTTTTCTCCCTGCTGACAAGGGGGGGGCCAGTTAGCTGCAAATCAGACGGAGTTAAGATATCGTTTTTTCGATGGGATGAGATGAGATGACGTGATTTTCTCTCGTTCCTTCCGGGCTGAAAAGAAAGAAGAAAACTAGGTCAATTATCCACGCAATCGACTACGTATGTATCTCCGTGTACTCATCATCAAGAGCTGTGTTACATGTATGGACCCAGCCCCCAGCTTCCATCAATGAAAATCTAGCCTCGGTACCCATTATTCAAGAAAAAAGTCATGGTTATACAAAAAAAAAAAAGCACGGGCTGGCTGCTGCACCCTGATCCTCGCAAGGCTGGACCCATTTCCAACCCAAGCCTAAAGGTTCCAGAACACAGGCACACTTTGACAAAACCCATGCCTACACCGATTGGTAAACCACCAACACCCCCCCCTTCTGCGTTAATTTACCATACAATTGTTTGCACACGCGCGCGAGAGAGAGAAAGCAGGAGAGGGAGAGAGAGAAGGTATTTTCTCGGCTTCTGCAATCGTTTCCACAATTTCCCCCACCCCTTCCTCCCTCTCTTTCTTCACATTGAAATCTCCCGTGCCGAGTTTCATAGTGATTGAGTTGTGAGGTATCCCTTAGTGATGTGTTTCACCTCATCAACCCATCCATCTCTCTACAAAGAAACTTTGACATGAGTGGACTACACACACACACACCAGATAAAAAAAGTCTGGAAATCTCTTGCTTCATTTTCCATGGTTCCAGCTATTACCCCCCCTTCCCCCCCGCATCTAGGGATTACCTTGATGAGGTGATGTCCGAGCTCCGAAAGTTGGAAATTAGTTTGATCCTCTTTTTTTTTCGTTTTCGATAGATGTGGGGAAAGGAGTGGGGGAAAAGAATGGATACACTTGGTGTGTCTAGATCATTAGGGAAAGTATGGGAGAGCGTGTAGATTGGTTGGATATGTGTATTCTGCGCAGATAAGAAAGGTGAAAGAGAAGCTGATACCTCTCCTCTCTCTCTCTCTCTCTAATAGACAAAAAGACAACGCCCTTTATGTTAACAATATTTCTCAGAATCCTTATTCAATTCTCTTCTCCGACTCCCCATTTCCCTTCTCTCTATGCGTTCGCGAAGAAGCCAAGAGCGAGAGCTAAGAAGGGCTGGTGGCAAGATGCCGAATACCACATTGCGCCATTCTTTGTCGCTTCAACCCTCATTCCCTGTCATGGCGGGCTGAAACTGCTGCTTAGGAGATCGGACTTGGTGGTGGCGACTTGAGATACATACTAAAAAGTCGGAGTAGAGCCGAGAGATTCTCACCCCCCTCTCCCTCTCCTCTCTTCATCTTTTCGCTAAATATTTCTCTCCCCTGCACCTATCAGGGAGCTCTGTTTCGTTTATCAAAAGGACGCGCTGCTCTTATCATATCATACGCTCCGTACATCTATGTACAAAAGTTCATGTGGGTTTTGCGTGATCGAGTTTCGCCAAGAGGAAGAGATGTTGCCTATGGCGCGCGTTATCGGAGCCTGTGTGGCAAATTATTGTTGAGGCGCTCGCTGCTTAGGCAGGAGGAGGAGTTGCTTCTGTTTGATTATTTGTTATATGCCTTTGCAACTGTTTGAGATTGGTATTGACGTCAGGATCAAGGGAGAAACACCAGCCGTTGGAAGATGTGATTTATGTGAAGACTTAGGGGTTAGCAGAGGATACATACCTTATGGGCCCTACATGGTTTCAAACTACAGTACACACAGGACTGTAGCTGGTGCAGCAACCTCTCTATCAAGTAGAACAACTGTTGAAATACCCAAAAGAGAAGTTGCTTCAGGGTAAGAGAGGTTGCTGCACTAGCTACAGTCCTGTGTACTGTAGTTTTGACACAATGTAGCGCCCATGATGTACATCTGTGACGTGTGTTTATGGTAGGTTAATATAAGCAGCTCATGAAAAGGAGAGAGGGGGGATTGAGACATCAGTAAACTTTGAAAAACTGATAGAGAAGCTAGAATAGATTTAACCGGGGGGGGGAAAGGATGAGACAGTATTCAACCCCTGTATGAATAGGATATAGAACTTCTATGAATAATAATAATACCATTTTGAGTAGACATAATTTTGTCAGAAGTCGGTATTTCACTCAACTTTTAAGCTTAAACCACTGGGTTTGAACTTGTTGATGCAGAGGAGAGAGTTTATAGAAATGCTGAAGTTAAAATAGCAATCCATGATCCAAGAGAAAATAGCTGACAATAGAACTATTCATGTTGGGTTCTGGACTGATATAGACTCAAATATATGAGAATAGAAGGTTATTGAGTTGAGATACGGAGTAATATGGCATCACTTTTCTCCGAGGAGCTATCGCACTTGGTTCAAATACCATGCTTGAAAATATAGATATATGTAGCTATAGAGCAAGTGATGAAAAAAGATGATTATCAAGAGGCTAATATACGCCCAGGAGCTCCAATTTGTTCAGAAAAACTGCTTGTTTTTTTACTTCCTTGCCTATTGAACAAGTAGGAATTATATTATTGACAGGAGGTTGTTTATTAAGGGGAGAGCAAAAAATAAGAGAGCGCTGAGCCGCGCAAGGAGAGTCGAGAAGAGAAAGATGCAGATTTCTTTTGTAAACATTTAAAGGTAGAAAGGTATTGACACAGTATTATCAACAGGGACTGAAACTACCACAAATCGGTAAAAATAGGGAGAGAGTGATAATATGCATTAGTATGAAGGGCAAGGAGGTAAAAACGAAACACATGAAGGCGAATCTGAATAACAATCCACGATAAGAGAGAGGGAAAAAAATTATCTCTCGCTGGAGAGGAAGAAATGAGCAGTCGTTGTCCGCGTATTAATAGCCTAGTCCGTTTAATTCATCAAGCTAACCAAGGCAATACCAGTGAGGAGCCACAGCGTCGAACCAAGGGAGATCGACGAGGCCTTCCCGTCAAAGGGAATGGGAGACCCGGTTGGAGCTCCAGTTGGGCTTCCAGGAAGGGGAGCCTGAGTGTTACCGGGGCCGACAGGGACGTTTGTGGCTTGGACAGGAGCTGCGGTGGGGGCGGGGATCAAATCGACAATTGGGCCGTCAGTTCCAGCAGTCGGGGCAGCGGTTACGAACTCCACCTGGGGAACAGTGATCTGCTTCGTAATGGTATTCTCGGCGCCGGACTCAGTGACGACTTGAGAGACGGTGATGGTGGTGTAAGGTGGCACAACGTTGTTGTCTCCAGTTGGAGCAGGAGGAGCGAGGGTGATTGTGGAAGGCACAGCGGTGATAATGCCGGGGTTCTTGGGGATGTCCGCAGCGCAGATACCAGTGAGGTAGGACAGGGCATCGGAAACCTCTTGGTCTGAAGCACCCCAGGCCTGGATACACTCGATGACTGATTCAGTGAACTCCTTGGAAGGACAGAAGCAGCTGGCATCGCTATTCGAGTCGCAGTCGGGGACCAAGTTGAGCCAGGTGTTGATACACTCGGGGACGACACCGGGACAGTCTGCCGAGGGGATGGGCTCGGATGGTCCAGCATCAGTCTTGGTCGCAGTGGGGAATGGAGGAGAAGGTCCGCCTGGTACGGTCTGTGTGCACTCGGGTCCTGGGCAGATTGTCACAATTGAAGTTTGGGTGAGTGTTGAAACGGTAGAAGTAGTCACGGTGATCTCATCAGTACCGCTTGTAATAGTGGTGGTCACAGGGCAAGTAGTGAGGGTGGTGTAGGTCCTGTAGAGCGAAAAGCATCAGTACGGGATATATCTCAATAAACACAAAGCTTTAAGAGATAGACTTACACTTCAGTTACCACAACACCAGATGGGGCAGACTGTGTCGGTGTAACAGCTCCAGGTGTAGTTTCGCCAGGCACGGTCTCTCCAGGAGTGGTCTCATCGGGAGACGCACCGGTTGGGGTGGTCTCGCCAGGGACGGTCTCGGATGGAACATTGTCACCAGGAGTAGTCTCGTCGGGAGAGGCACCGGTTGGGGTGGTCTCGCCAGGGATAGTCTCGGACGGAATTTTGTTGCCGGGGTAGGTCTCACCAGGAGTGGCACCAGTTGGGGTAGTCTGGGCGGGAGCGGTCTCCGAAGGAATGTTATCGCCAGGAGTAGACTCGTCTGGAGAAGCACCAGTTGGAGTAGTCTCTGCAGGGGCTGTCTCGGATGGAGTATTCTCGCCGGGGTTAGTTTCATCAGGATAGCCGTCGGTTGGAGTACCGTCTGCAGGAGGAGTCTGTTCTGGAGGCGAGGTCTCGGTCACGGGGCAGACAGTGGTCGAAATGGGAATGGTTGAGGTGACAACAACAGTCGAATCAGCTGGGCAGGAAGGTACCTCTGGAGCACAGCTGGTAATGGTCTCCACCTCAGTTGTGTAGATAGTAGAGGTGGTGTACGAGACAGGTGGTGTGGTATTGTCCTCAGTAGGAGTAGTGACCTGGCCGGGGCTTGACTCAGTTGGCTGTGCAGTGGACTCGGTTTCCTGCGCGGGAGTGGTTTCCTCAGCGGGAGTGGTTTCCTGAGCGGGAGTGGTTTCCGTGGGTTGAGTGTCAGTGATGATAGGCACACCACCGGTTGGGTACTTCGGTGGCTTCTGTGGCGTCTCGGGAGGTTTGCAATCGAAGTCGATTTTGTGAATTCTGAAATCGCACTTGTCGTGCTTGCTGTGCGTAGGCAGCTCGAAGTCAACGGACTTAGCACCGCCGCAGTGGGTGTTCTTGATGACGGAACCGCCCCTCTGGCAGGGGGACGTGTGCTTGCACTTGGATCCATCAGGCATGTGATACGTGAAGCGGACATCGGTATCCTTCTCAACGGTGATGTCGAAAGATGTGATCGAGAACCCCTTCTCAGGTTTCTTGCAGGTAATCGCAGGGCGGTTGCTACCCTTGGAAATATTTCCTTCGATGCATTTGCTCTGGAGTTCATGTTAGTGGTTGACATAGCCATCAAGATATGGATATGAAACTTACGCCGAACCCACTGCCGTAAGTCCGCTTCATTCTACCGCGAGAATCATCGCGGCAAGTGAAGCCCGAGAAGTCGAAGTCATCGAAGGCATCAAACGACCCAGGGTTGAGATCCTTCCAGGTATATCCGCCCTTCTGGTTGTCACTGCAAATGTTGTCACTGTTCCTAGGATTGGGGAAATATTTGTTGGATCCCCAGGACTAGCCATCGGTCAGCATCATATCGAATACAATTGTATATGGTTTTCTGCGCGGGCAACATACGGTGGCTGCTGACTGTTGAATAGCCAGAGCAAAAACAGCGGCTACACCAAAGGTAGCCTTCATGGTGAACGAATGAACTGGGTAGAGATTACCCGGGCAAATGAAGGACGATCAGCTACTGTCTGATAACTAGATATCCAATCTATATGTATCGTAGACCAGCGACGATAGGGGTTTAACAAAACAACAACAAAGACAAGTTTTGGAAATGGAGTAACAAGTGTGGACTAGGCACAGTCCAAGTGAACGAGTGTAGGTAGGAGAGAGAAGGAAAGAGAGGCGAAAAGAGAAACAGAAACCTAGAGGAAAGGAAAGCTGGTTGAAGAAAAAAAACTGAATTGGGGGCCTCGAAGACTTAATATGTCTTTGATAATGCCACCCAAGAGGAAAGCAAGGAGAATGGGCAACCGCCCCACAGGACACTCCAGGGGGGTTGCATTCTAGGTCCTGAGCAAAAATAGGCCTGAATACCTCAGCGCGTATGAGCGGTATTCCTCGAAGTGTCCGATCGATTCCTCAGATGCGTGGGGCCGGGATTGTTTCGTTGGAAGGACGTTCTACTCGCTTGGGCATGCATTTTGATACTACTTGAGGACTAGGGCGGCGGTTGGCGAGCACAGGACAGAACAACAGCCCAGTCCAAACAAGCATGTAGCCAATGGTTTGGTAGCCTAGGAATCCCTTGGTCAAGAGTTGACCGCAAAAACAACCAGTCAGAAAGCTGATATGCACCTTTTAGCTCCAGGAATAGTTGTTTAGTCGACACAGACTCCATCGAGTGCGGAAGGTCAGGTGCCGCCCAGACTTCAGCGATACGCCGAGAGTGCAGGCCCCCTTGAAAAGCAACAACGCTAGTGGATCAGCTAAGAAGCTTGTGACATGCTAGCATATTGGCCTCGCCCTTGCAAGTTGCCACTGGGCCAGGGGAAGCGTTTCGTCTCGCGATCTATTTTTAACGGGTGCAGGACGCGAGGATGTGGTTCGTCCAACTGGACCACATCAGCCGCCGGACTCCGTTGGTGTTTCAAGAGCGAGGTATCTGAAACGAGAGGCATCCGCTGCAGGTACCCGAACAGAAGACACATCACGATTCATGAGTGGTCTTCAGATATTTGAATTTCAAGGTGCATGATTGGTTGTTATTTGGTTGCGCTGGATTGAGATCCAAGCTGGAGAGGCCAACACTGCAACGGGCGCCAGACAAGAGACCAGTCAGACAATGGCAACACCACCATTATGTGAGCAGCGGGTAAAAGCTCAGTAAGGAGCATGTCAGAGGGGCCAAAGTTACTAGTCGATTGACTGGACATCACCAAAAGGAGAGAACTCGCCCGATTATAGATTTATGCACACACCGCTGGCAAGCGAGCGACGAGGGAGGCGTTGGGTTTGCATTCCCCGGCTTTGGGGTTCCAAGGGTTGAAAGGAGAAGAGAACTTGGATGCAACCTTCATTATGTAAGGTGTCCGTGCCCTGGCAGCTTATGTAATTGGCCTCTGCCCTAAACAGCTAGCGCACTGAGAATAAACCAATAAGAATCGTCAGGGGTATGCTAGTACCAGCAAGGCCTTGTGTTTGTGCCTGTGAGGTTCCGCATAGTACATGTACCCTGCAAGTATCCAGCGCTTCCCCCGCCGGCGACAGAGCTAGTGGCTTACAGAAGAAACACGGAGGGAAAAAACTACTCGCAGTCAATGCAGCAGCATGGTTTCTACGAGGACTGAAATGCCCTTTGCTTAAGGCCAAACAGCTTTCTGATGATATACTAGGCGCTCATTTATGACAGATCTGGGGAGAACGAACACCGCCAACTGACTGAAGTGGTCTCACGTTGAAACCCTGACGAACGGAACTGCCCCCATCCGAAGAACGTCAACGGAGTTCCTGCATGGCATGACACTAGCTTATTATATGCATTCTCTCCCCAAGGCCCAGACGACTAGTCAGGCACAAGCAGCATTTTAAGTTGACAAAGTTCTCGACGGCGTTGATAATAGCTTCGTCTTCTAGCTCTTCCCACACATAATTCCAACCGCATAGTTATCCCGTAAGCGAGTTTGACGGGTCAACTGAAAGTCTGATCACAGTTCCACCACTTCCTCGACGCTAAGGCGGATAAATAATGTGTGTCGAACCCCTCGCTAGTAGACACCGGCATCTTTAACACAGACGTAGCTCCGTTTCTTCGAGCTTTAGCCTTTTTCTAGCATTTTCTCCGGCACTATCAACTGTCAGAACATCCTGCATAAGGAACTACAGAAGCGAAAGCATGGTAGAACAAAGCCAAAACGCACTGCAGAGGCGAAAAGCCCTTGTCAACACTAGTCATATATGGGATATTACCTTGCACAAGTTTACCAGAACTAATAGGCACTCAAAAAGCCACCTAACATCCAGGCATGAAGATTCCTTTGTGGTGGGCATTAAAAATGGATAAACTTAATTCTGGTTTAGGAACTCTGTACTCCGTACTAGCATTGATGAGGACTTTTGACATGCGCCTCTGTAGCACTAGTAACTTGCAGGTTGGCGTTCATGAGCACCTTCGCATGCCTTTGAGCTCCCTAGCATCCGGGTTTGCACATCTGCCGACATATCCCCCTTTTCTGTGGGCTTCTCCTTTAGCGAGACTTCCGCGAAGGATGGAGCTTCAATTGGCAATGGAGGGTGTGTGCTGTTTGGTCTTGTCTCACTTTCCTCCGAAGCTCCCGGTCGGTATTCGTCCGGCACTTGGACCTCCGTACATACATGATTCAGACAGTATCGAGTTAAATCTTCACGTTGTTACTTGCTTCTAGCCTCTAGGTAGCCTTGGAGGTCTGTTCTTCCATTCTTCTCGAGCTTATCATGACGAGCTTATTATTAAGCCTGTCATCTTTCCAAGTGGCATTGGCTAGCAATAATGGTGAGTTTATGAGCAACGGTTCCTGAAAGTGGTGGGTGAACACCCAGTCCCCCAGTCTCAATAATGACCTCGGAGATGCAAGGATCTTGGATTCTCCCCACTCGCCAGGAACATGCAAGTTAGGAACGTGCATTGACAGAGTCTAGAGCTATATACATACCACTGACCCACTAACTATAGTTTGACATTACTGCATAAAGGACCTATTTAGGAATTGGCTTTTTACTTTTTACGGACATCGATATCCACGTGTTTAGCGAATTCTTTATGTGGCTGAACTCGACTTTCAACTATCAAATGTCTACTTTGCTAGCAAAATATGCTTCGCAGGGAGTTAGGTCTCCGCGTCTACATTTACACCGCACGTTTGCCAGGTCCCAACACGAGGACCATCACCACTAACACTCCTTATATGCACGATCACTTCCCCCACGATACCACCCACAGACCACGAACGTCCTTCAGCCCATATGATATCGCCTTGCATACACCAGGCACCTTGCACACACACAGCCCTGGGACGCTTTCGTACTGTACATGTCATGCACCCCTCGTGTGCCCCGGTCTCAGCCCTGCAGGAAATGAACTCTCTGTCCTCTACTCCGTACTACGAGGGAATTTTGTTTTTTCCCTTTTCTTTTACTAATATTTGTGAAATAATAAAAATCATGTTGGGGTCCGAGATTTGTTATTGATTTATTCCCTCTGCGAGATATATGTACCTAGGTATGTAAGCTGCATTATCTCAGCGGATAGGGAAGAGGGGGAAGAGGGGCGGGAGCTGCATCCTGCATGTCAGCCACGAGAGAGACTTCACGCACATACAACCAATAAGCAAAGGAAGTATATAACTGTTACGATAGAATAAACAACAAAAGTTGCGCTGATTACGATTGCCCTGTTTGCCTGAGTAAACCTAGGGGAGGGCCAGCTTGCGTCCTTTACTACGAACTAACTGACTTTCAGGGCATCGAATGATTCGAATCCCAGAACACATAAGCCAAGGAGTATGGCTCAGCTGAGCTTCTAATCCAAACCCCCCGCGCCCTCGCCTCACCACCTCCTTGCGATGCAGGAAAAGAGATCAATCGCGCTGTTATGTAGATAACATCCAACAAGCACTGAGAGAGTGCCTCTTTCTTGCTCCAGAAAGAAGGTAAAGAAAGTAGACATGATCATAGCCGAGCCTAGGCTCTTCAACTTTCCCTACAAGCCTGCCACACTCGTAAGATTTCCCTATATGCAACAAAAGAAAATGCATCTTGAACCAAGCAAGCATTGGTGATGTCATTTATTCAACACACCTTCCACCGCAGCCACTTCTATGGATGAACTCAGGACTTTCTTATGAAAGAAATTATAAAAGCACTTATTGTGCTCAACTTTTACATCATAATCCTCATTGTTATATAACACAGTTAAACACACAATGCTGTGGGGGCTATGGATAAAGTACATACATACCTAGGTATATCTATGAGGTCATCAAATGTAGTAGGAGTCCTGCATTGTCACAGTGTACTTATACTGACAGACATATCAATATTCTATTCAGTGCTCATTGCCTGCATCTACTCAAATTCCATCCAAACTTACCCTCTAGGACATGGAAACCAAAAAAAAAAAAAAAGCTGAACTGTTAAAATCTCATATTGAAGGAACTATTCCCTTAAAACTCTCATAACTAACTTTACTCTCCACAAGTTTTGAAAACACATCCACAGGAAATTGTTGAGATGACAGACAAAACAAAAAACAAAAAGCCACCCAGATTTTTCCCTTTAAAAAAGAAGAAAAAAAAGATGCAATAAAAAAAGAGAAAAGAAACCTTTCACATCCCACCTTAGAAGAAAAAAAAAACCGCGTAAGAGAAACCCATCCAGTAGAGACGCCCATAGGATCTTCGTTACATAGAGAGCAGAAAACTGCACCAGCCGAAAGAAACAAGTACGATAAAAAAAACCAAATAGAGGGGAAAAAGCTCTTAGACAAGTTACAAGCAGACTTTTGCGAAAAGTTAATAAAAAAACCCAAAGTCGCAATGCTGTCACCTGTCTTTTCGAGCACCCTCTCTCCCAGATTCCATAAATGCACCACGTTACTTCATCACAAGGAAGAAAAAGAGAAAAAGAAATATGCACACTGTTCCATAAAACCCCAGGGACGGAAAAAACAGAGACCGAGTTGGGAAAAAGGAAGAGCCGAAGATCTGGGATCTATAAACAAGGTGTTCGTGCGAGCGTTACGCGTCATTTTTGTTTATTCCTCGCCTGTATGGACTTTGTGTGGCTCTCTTGATGGGTATTAACACAGGGGTTGGAGAATGTAAACAAATAAAAGAGAACTTTTTTGGATTCACAAACATCAGTCGGATGCTCATTGATTGAGAGGCAATCGTCGAATAGAATTACTAGGTTAGACGTGTTCAACGTCAAGTAGATCGTAACTCGCCTGGCCAAGGGGTGTGTTTGCTGAGATTCGGCGACAAGGAGTAGGTGCGGCAAAGGTATGACTGCGTAGGATACAATCTAGACTTAATCTTTAAAAAGAGACTTTGGATCTCCGGTGCGAGTCCATTAGCTTGCGTCGCACAGCTTCACCACTACTATATAGATTGCCCTCGTGTTTTCGAGTAGGAGTTCGCGGATCAGTAAATTTCGAGCGTTTGAAAACGCTAGCGGGACGAGATGGCGAATTAGCTGGCACAAACTCGCGGTGTTGCGGCAGCCTAATAAGCGCATGGTATCGAGAATGATTGCGACGGAAAGCTGTGACGATACCACGGTCCAGATGATTAAGGAACATTTCAGCATTGTTGTTTTGGCTGATGTCGGCATTGCGGCTAGGAGTGGTAGTCAGACTTCCAGGAATGGACGAGGCAGCGATAGGCGAGACTAGCGCGTCAGCTTCGTCAAATTCCTTCTCATCTTCATCAGAAGAACCATTTCCAAAATCAATGAAGTCATCGACATTGAGGACGCCTTCGCTATCATCGTCATCATCGCCCTCGAGACTCATTGTTGTGCCTAATCTATTGGAAGGATAGAAAGCCTCGGGTGGACCCATGACCTGGCCACCCAAGTCGTTCCCAAGTGCAGTGATCATCACATTCGCGCTCGAACTGAGCATCGGGCTCAGGTCAGGCTGAACAGGCGATAGTAGTGCATCAGTGTCGCTGTCATCAATGACATTGAGAGTGGTTGCGCGGGGACTGTTATAAGCCGTGTTTGCCAAGCTGTTGGTCGCAGATTGCAACCAGTCGTGACGCGCAGTTGCATAGGGCGGAATCACAATCAGTTGAGTGCCGTTGGGAGCAACAACAGCCACCGGCTTGTGGGGATCTGCGACAAATGTGCCTCTAAACGGACCGCGGCGACGTAACGGCTGCGATCGCTGGTTGGTTTCACCTGAAAGCGGCGGCAAGGATTCGCTAGAGTCACGGCGAAGGATAGAACGGGGATGTGAAATAGTAGCAGGTGGAGGATAATCTTCATCCTCGGTTGTTTCACCGCCATCAGCTGGAGGGAGAAAGGGTCAGTTGCGGGGAAAATACCTCAGCGGGAATTAGATACATACATTCATAGCCGCTTGAGCTCACGACAGTGGAGGTATCAGTGTCCACATGGTAGATATTTCCAGGAAGATCATAGACATCCTGATTTACGAAGAGCTCATGTGGGGTGTGGCGGCGAACAACCGGATCAACATCGTTTTCTATCATGCGACGTAGATCTGGGTCGAGGGCGTCCTGATGCAGAAAATCGGAGACAAGCTCATCTTCGGTGCTCTTGTCAGAGTCAGAAGAATCATCCGAGTCCTCAAAATGAACACGACGAATGATGGGTATCTCTTCGATTGCATCAATCGAATCTGACATCAAATTGTCGGCCATGGACTGCAAGAAGAACTGGTCATCTTCAAAGAAAGACCCTGCAGTGTAGAGAGGACGATTTTCGAGCTCATCCAGGCCAAGCCATTCATCAGGTGCGGGGACATCCAGAACGCGTTCGTCCTCCGACTGCAATATCAACTCTTCCTCCAACTTCTCGACGTCGTCCTCGTCGTCGCTAACATAATTGACCGCTTCGTACTCATCATCCGAGTCGAGAGAGGAGGTGTCAGCAGCGCTGACAGAATTAACGGAACTAATTGAGCTAAACTCATCGCTATCATCATCATCGAGGGCCAACTTTAGCCTTTTATCTTTGTGGGTGATCCGGCCGCCAGTGCGCCCCGCCCCGTGGCCCTTTCCGCGCTTTCGGCCACGAGACGGGACAAATGCAGCCGGCTCTTCCTCGTCATCTTCTTCAATTGAGTCGCTATTATCTTCTTCTCCGCCATCTTCGCTGTCGGACACAGAGCTGTCGCTAGGAGAGGAAGATGGCTTTCTCTTGTTGTTTGGGAGCCCGAACTTCAACGTGACGCGCATGCGGGAGCCCGATTGGGGCGACGGTCCATCCTTAGCAGGAGACATGGTTAAAAGACAGATCAATCGAGTAATATCAAAGTAAACTGCCAACACAAAGCTAGATTGTATTCTGTTGAGGTGAGATTGCACAAGTTGTGATGAGTGTTTTGAATGATGCAACAAATAACAAACACAACAACACAAGCTGGAGTAGTGTTTGTAGACAGAGCTAGTGCCAATGGTTTATGTATAGCCGCCGAGAGAGAGGTGGGGGGGAGGATTGGGATAAGTGTCGGGAGAGGAAGTAGAGAGGCACACAAGGGAGAACGAAGAGTGTTAAGACAACAAAACACCTCCACCCTTCTACGGATGCTGAAGTGTTTGCTCAGTGATCGTACTGGGGGGGCAATTTCGACGTGCGGAGTAACCGTCGAAAGAGTTCAAAATATCGTCAAGTCGATTGAAATACTCGTTGAGCTTCCCCTCTGGAGAGCAATGGTTGGACCAGCTGCTCTCCAGCAGAGGATTTACAGCCCAGCGACAGCCATTTGGCGTGATTTCTCGACGATATTTTGTGGTAGGGTACTGGAAGCTCTCTTTTTTGCTATGGCGGTATACAATGGGGGTGGGGGAATGGACAGCGCTGGGATTGCTGAAGAAGAGAGAGAAGAGGAAAGGAAGGAAAGGGAAAGAGGAGAGAAAAAGCGGAAAACGAAGACATAAGGTTTCCGGCGTACCACTGGGCGGCGGGTGCTCCGGGACTGGAACTACGTTATGCCGGAGGTGGGGGACTCATCGTATGCTGTAGGAGGCTTGTAGCTAGCCTTGCATGACTGGAGCCTTGCAGTCACACGGTCCCTGATTGGTTGGGGCCTTCACCGCATTTTCTAGCCCATGGTCGATGAGGTGTCACTCTGTACCAAGTGGTTGCTGGCGAGGTACCTCGTACTACCTAGCCACAGCAAGCGTGGTACTTGACGTCGTGGTCCTGCAGATGCTCGATATTGGGGTGCAGTAGTCGGCGGGCAGACCAGATCGCTGCCAAATAATCGAGGTGTAAGCCCAGGCGATGACTCTGTCCAGACCGTGTGTCATGGTGACTCAACATCACCAGCCTAAATTTTCCACAATACGCCTGACTTTCAAAACCCATGGAATGAAACTCCGGGCTGGTCCTGTCCCGGCGGTACGGTGGTGGTCTGTGGAAAGCTTTTTTCCTCTCTACCTTTTTTTTTGAAACTGTTGGATGGTCATACCACTACTGGCTACATAATAATAGTCGCATGCATGATTACTCCATAATGCTAGCACCACCAGATCATCCTGCAACCGCCATCCTGGCCTGCTTGCTGCGGAGACCCCTCCGTCTCTCTAACCAGTTCTTTTCTCTATCTTATTACACAGAAACTTGCTTCCGGCCTATCCACAGCTTGCTGCTCTATATCGGCCTATCAATGGAGTTTCTGATCGTCGCCTGGACCCCGAAAAAATGATAAATTCTGGAACGGCAGAAAAAACAAGGAAGAAAAGACTCTCGACCCACCTGTTGGCCGATGCTGACAACAGTTGCGCAGAACAGTCCGTGCAGCAACTAGTGGCGTCGGGGATAAATTGTTGAGGCCATTGGGCTGATTCGTGTGGCTCCCATTGGCTGCGGGGCTCATTCTCCTCTCATCTTTCTCTCTCTTTTTTGCAGCGAAGGCCCACTTGGTCTTTGCCTTGGCCGCCACGCTGCAAGTCACATGGTGAGGAGCTGCTCTTCCCTTCTGCATGCACTATTCTCGGAAACAGCGCACTCTCGAACCCACTGATGGAAATAATAATAGCACACTTCTGGTGCAATTGAGCGCTTAAAACATCGATGATTTTCCACTTGGCTTTCTCATTGCCTGGGCAGACTGAATATCCAGAATTAGGTATGGTAACGTACATACGTGATCCGAAACTATTAACGCTCACGCTGCTGCAAAACTCGCTGTACCAGAAAAGCACTCCAAAACAAACGGGAAGTCGCGTAACCAAGCCCAAAGCATTGACCCGAAACCACCTCTGACCGCTATTAAACTCTCAACTGGCAACGGCCCGAACCCCGCTTATTGAGTTGCGCACTCAACTCACCCCCCCCGATTTAGCATCTTCACCCCTCCCCCTGACGTGTCCCCTCGATTAAAACCTGCCTAGGTTCCTGGGTACGGTTCAAGCTTTGAACGACGTGTTTCATCCACAGCTTCAGAAGCAGACGCCGATGGCGTCCTAGCTGCTTTAGTTAAGGCAGCCTGCCTTGCATGCTGGACCTCCCTCACTCCAGCCTCGACTTCTTCGATGGGTGCATCCTCTGGCGCAGTCGTCGTGAGGGCCTCGGACGCAATCAGACTCGCATACTCGATGTTGAGTTTCGCAATCTCTTGTTCAGTCAGAAGCCGCTCCTTTTCGAGACGCACGTCCCGGCCCCGTTTGTAGCAGTACCAGAGCACAAACAGGAGGACTAGTTGATGGTTTCGTCAACGGTTAGCATGCATTCGTGCCTAACTACTTTCGAGGACAAGCGAGAAGGATGCACGGCCGACAACTCACCAAATAACGCTAGAGACCATAAAACATTCATTCCCATAACTGCGGGGAATTTGGTTCGAAGGAATGCTATAATTGATCTCAGCAAGCCTGCTAGAGCAGCTGGCTTTGCGACCATCTCCTTCAAACTCGGAACTTTCAATCCAAGCTTCTTCCCCGACTCAGTTTTCTCTGCCGCTGCAGCCAGAAGTTCTGGCGTCAAGTGTTCAGTCACTTTATCCGGCAAATGTTCGACCAGCTTTTTCAAAAAGGTAGGCATGCTGTCGAACGATTTTTGTAGTTGGCCATCGCCATTGGTGAGGAGCTTTTCTAGGTCATTGTACGCTGTGGGCACCCCGTTTATCAGATCCTTAAATATGAGCTTGAACTTTCGTAGTAGCTCTTGCGTCTCGTCGCTGAATGAGAAGACACGATTATTCACAGCAGCGAGATTCAAGCTCTCAAGTACATCCTCCAAATCCTCTTCTTCCTTCTTGGCCTCCTCGCCCTCATCTGCTTTTGCGTCTGGAGCTTTGAGACCGTGAACGATATTCGACAGTCCTGCAGCGGTATTTTCCTATCCACCAAAACACGAATGTTAGAGCAGCGTTTAGTGAAAAGAATCCAGCCTCCTCATTCATGGTATTTCGCAAACTTACCCTACGCCACTTATCCCCACTCTCCCTAATCCAACTCCACGGCCGAAAATTCTTCGCCTTGGGACTCTTCTCGCCCTGCTTCCCTTCCCCCTTCTCTTCTAACCCCCCGTCTCCCGCTGATAACTCTCTTGTAGGAGCCTGTCCGGTGGGTGATTGCGGAAGAGGAATATCCTGCGCCCCATCCATAAGCGCCAACTGTGCATCCTGCCCCACAGCAGTGGACGTGGACTCGCTCGCGGCCTCTGCCGAAGCAGTCAATCGGTTTAGGAATTCTTCGTCAGCGTCTGTTAGGACGGGGACTTGCTCCTTGGGAGGTTTCGAGAACCGCGCTTTGCCTTTGATGTAGTTGACGTATTGCATCGCCATGGTTGTATCGTAGGTAATGTATGTCCTTCCCTCTCTCTCTCGGTTTAGTATAGTTTGGAAATGTAAAACCAAGACGATAGGCTAAAATGAAATCGCGCCCGCCCGAGATATCAATAAGCTAGAACAATAGCCCGAAAAAAAGGAGATTCTCAAAAAAAGAAACCCCCCCCGCTGCAAAATATCAAAAAAAAGGGTATTATCTATCGTCCTCAACTAAGAGAAATCAAATATACATATATCCAAAAAATATAGCTGTAAAATAAGATATTTCGTAAACTCCTAAATGCTTCCCCAAGTTTCGCCTAGAAGCCTTGATAAAAGGAAACGTTACCCTGGGAGAGCGCACGCTGGGTTGCTTTATTATTGGAATGCGGGGAGCCCAGGGTCAACGTCATAGGCTTTTTCTTCTCGCCCACGGATCTGAAGCTGGCACGTGCCCCCTGCAAACAAACGCCCCCCCTTCGATTGCAAATTGGGTTTAGCGTCTTTTGAAGGGAGAATCAAACCTTGGAATAGCACAATGGAAATATGTATGTACCTCGAGATGCTTCATTGTTTTAACATTGTCATCAGATGGGTTTGGAAATGGAATGAGATGGATTGAAGATGGGGGGGATGGGAGAGGTACATCCATTGCAAAAGGTTTCAAAGTCAAAAGACCTATTTGTTGTCTCTCGCCCTTGAAACACTGAAAGCTTTTTTTTTTCATGTCAGGGGATTTTACCCCTTGGGCCTTATTATCTGACTGGTTTTTATGAAACCTTGAGCTTAAGGTCTCTTTTTGCTAAGTTCAACAGTGTGTGCTTGCTTTCATGAAAGCTTTATTCCTTCATCACTCACTTCTTCTTGGGGTTCTTAGTGTTTGCTAATTTGATTTGCTAATTTGATCCAAACCTGTCAATGTTTTTCATATTCTTAAGAGGGGACATTTTTGGTGATTTAGAGGCAAAAAAAGCAACAGAGAACTTTTCTAGTCCTTTAGGTTGTTCTTTAGTACTGGCAAGAAATCTGTGGGGCTGAATCATCCCATGTAATATTTGGCAAAGAATGATAATCTTCTGTTTCAATGGGGTTTTTTTTTCGTATCCCTTCTGGCTGTGTTAGGCCCTATGGATGTGTGTGGGTGACTCAAGCATTCTTCATGTCTTTGAGTTGAAGTTGTGAAAAGATCTCCTTTTTTTCAAATCTGGTGTTTCGGCTCTTGCTAAAATGCCTAGCCGCGTCTAAGAATTTATATTGCAGGCAATGCTCTCCCCCGCCCCCGGCCCAAGATGCATTTCGAAGGGATGATATCCCACTTCTTCAGCTGTACCGTGCAGACCAGCAACTTCTTCCATCCTGTCACCTGCGCCAAGGATCAGTGGATAACAACAAATGCCCCCGGATACTTCTACTGAAAAGGGTGCCTGAGGAATATGATTCATCTCTTAGGCCCCAGGGTCTTATCATACGTGTATACAAACCATCTATCCTGCTTCCAGATATCCCACAAGGGCCCCCGCTGACTCGGCAGCGATGCATCAGAATATAGTACTACGAATCTTCTTCAAGGGGCAGAATCCTTAATCGCCAAGGCCATCATCAGGCAAGAAAACGCTATAGGGGCACGGATGACGGCGACGTGGCCTTTTCTGTGGAGTTGTATAGTTTTATAGTGCCTCAGGCTGCGATCGAGGCAAATATCCCCCCGGCAACTGGAGGATGTTACAATGGGAGATGGGGAGGAAGGATGCCAAGGCCAATAGACCGGGAAATTATCGCAAGCTTGCAGCGTCGCGTGTCGAGGAGTAGGGTAGGCAGCGAAGAGTACGTGTGCATTCGCGTAAATGATATGTGGATAGGAGGGCGGGTCGTGGGGAACCCCAGCGGAAATTCTGTCTGTGTGTGGGTGGGTGGGTGGGTCAGATGCTCAGGGATAGAGTTTCGCGGTCAAGACAAGCTTTGGGGGAGTATATAGATAATAATAGGAAGTGCGAACGGTAATCTAACTGCTGCATATGTATGAAGCCTGATGAGCGTGCTGGACAATGAAAGACCCGCGCTATCTTAAGCAGGTGCCTAAAATTCCCTGGTCGAGGCAAAACATACATGCATATACCTTTTTTTTTCGCCGAGAAGTCAGAGCTAGGGGGAACTTTATCCCTTCGGCTAAAAGAAAAAGTATAAAATAACGCAACTCCGTGGCGAACTACGCGATGCCTCGGTGCGGATTACGAGGATATATGACTCTTACGATGATGTGGACGGGGATAGCCTGGATAAGGGGCCGCGTTTTGATAGTGTACAAGACGCTTGGAAGGGGAGTTAAGGTGATGCCAAGAACGGGACAAGGTGGTAGTCTAAAATCGATGGCGTGGCAGACAGGGGTTCGGTTTGTGCTCTAAAAGGCGATCGGGTAGGACGGATGGTATTAATGAGGAATATGGATAAATGAGAGTACTAATGGATGCGTAATCCTGTGCTGCCTTGTGTACAATAGGAAATATGTACATGTATATCCAAGGTAGGCTGTTTTCCAAGGAGGAGGCAATGGTGAGGATGGTGAGGATCCAAGGTTTTGATGTTGCCAGGTGGAAGCGCAGGTGTGGTTCGGGTGGGTCGAATTAGGGTTCATCCCCTGCCGTGACACTTTGGAGCCAGCCCTGGAGTGTGGAGATCCACCACCCTAAAATACAATATCAGCTTCATCAAACTGCAGAAAGGCACGCCATGCTTCCAAGTCCCTAACCACTAGACGGTCCTTGGCCTGACTCATGTTAATTGATTATCCCACGCCCTTGTGGCCTGGCCTGGGGTATGGCCATCCGAGGAACCTCTCAGCATCACCTGCAAGGCCAATAGCTGTTGTTTGAATTCACCTCGACACCCATCGTTGACCATCCCACTGGCTGCCATGGGTGTATTTAGCTCCACCAGTGGCTGCCTTGCCCAGCACAGCACCGCCCCAAATCCCGGAAAGGCGCTATCTGGGGTAGTTATCACATGATCGCCCACTTATCAACTTCCATCCCACTCCATCTTTCGTCGTCTTCTTCTTCTTCTTCTTCTTTTTTCTTTACGCTTCTCAGAGCCGACCGATCCTAGTCGTATTGAGATCTCACATTTATGAAATCTCGTGCGCAAAAGCCTGCTTCGGGGATATTTTAACCTCTTACGTGCTGTCACCCGATAGTCACTACGGGAGGATCTAATAATTTCCTTCGAATCCAGAAAAGGCTTCCAAGGCTCCCATGCTACGTGCGTGAAATTTTCAAGCAGCGTTCTTCAGAAACCCTGGCAAGCCCTCACGCTCCTTTTATAAATTCTGGGTTTCTTTCGCCGCTCGTTTCATCACTACTTCGTTCCGTTCGTTTGATTTTTCGACCTCAACAACTTTCTTGTTCGACACACATCCATAACCTTGACGCGATGTTCAAACGTTCTTTTGCTTCGAGGGATCGGGCGGGCAAGTCCGTCAAGCCAACGAAGAAGACTTATCGCGAACACACGAAGATGAAGCTGCAGGAGAGATTGGATAGTCCGCCAGTTGGGAGGTGAGTGATGAGATAATTTCATCGGTGTTTTGACTTGTTACTTCATGACGCTGACTTATTTAGTACCCTGACCAGTCCCATAGTCACTCTGATTGTGGGCCGTGAGCAACGCCTCTTTGCTGCTCATGAGGACGTCCTTTCCGTTTCACCTTTCTTCGCTGCTGCTTTGAAGAACCAGTTTCTTGATGGCAGTGCTAAGCAGGTGGACCTGCCAGACGAGTGTGTTCCCCCTTTTCTTCCTCCATGCAGTACTTTGGTTGAACTAACATCTCGTGCAGAGAACCCGAGATACTGTCCTGTGTCCTCGAGTTTCTCTACAAGGCTGATTACTATCCTCGTCTGCTACATAGCAGACGCCGAGGCTCTTGGGAACTCGAGGGCGCCCAGGACCCACAAAATAACGGTGGCCGCGGATCTAGCGAGGCAACAATATTCCATACTGGTGTCGGCGAATATCTCCTTCGAGATACCGTCGTGTACTGCGCTGCCGAGAAGTACGGCTTGGACGAGCTGAAGCGTCTTGCTCTTCGGAAACAAGGCCTTCAGACCGGAATCGCTGTCGATGTGATCATTCGATCCGCTCGGTATGCGTACGACCACACACCAGACACAGAATCGCGGCTCCGCGCTCATTTTCTGGCCCTGATCATCAGAAGTCGCAAGACTTTTAAGAGGAGTGGAACTATGCAGATGGAGATGGAAAATGGTGGCAAATTGTTTTTCGACCTGTTCGTCGCGATGTGCAATCACATCGATGATATCGTGGAGATGGCGTAAGTAGACTTTTCGTTGAGTTTGTCTTACAGCTGATATTATGCTCTATGGACAGCAGATACTTACTTTGTAATTACAAAACAACAGCAACAGCCGGTCTCCCAAAGTCATCTGAAGATGGTGAATGCGCGGAGATACGAATAGAGCGAACCAGCTCGGAGTCCTAAATTGCTAACGAGAGTTGTCTAAACCAGAATGTGCAGGATTAACCGCGGAAGAGACTGGGCTCTTGTTTTTGCTTTTCTTGGGCGACAAAACACACTCCTTTCTTCTTCGAGGTTGGCCGCCATATATTTTTGGTTTAGAACCTGGGAGGAAAATATACACTTCCTCCCAAACTACTCGTTTTAATACCCCCCTCTCGGACGGCGTTGAAGCATTGTTTTGAGCAATTTGCCGCTGCAGACATGATGCAGCCTCTGGAAGGAAAATCATCTAATCTACAACAAAAACACACGTCTGCGACGTCTTTCGCAACGAATTTCCTTTTTCCTCTCTGTGTGTGTTTTTAAGTTTTTTCCTTTTTTTCTTTTTACATGTTTCTTCTATTGATATTTGCTCCTTTTTGGACAGTTTCCACTTTGTCTTTTTGCGCGCCTTGATGAGAAGGCTTGCCAATATTGGGGAATTGCTTTCCGGCAGCGACGAAAGACGCCTTTTACCTCGCATGATCAGGGATAATAGAATTTGAGAAATTCGGCCACCTCAAACTTTCCTCTCCTTTTCTTTTTGAGACTTTTGTGACGTAGACTTTTGGTAGTAAGTATCTTGCGTGCTTCTTTTGGTAGAGGACCGAGCAGATGAGATCACTACTTTAGAGATCGACGCTGAGACTTGTTGGGTCTTGGGGTGGCTTGTCTCTTTCCCACAGGCTCGGTCACCTTTATACAGGACAATAGTCTCAAGGCGGGCTCGACGCTTCTTCAGCAATTCACTGAATCCCGCAAACTATCCCCCCCCCCCTTTTTTTTTTATCCCGTGGTATTATTATTCATTATCGACGAGTTCTGGGGAGAGTTTATTGGGGTTAAGGAAGGAAGGACCATTTTAATGAGCGAGTAAATATGTCAACTTCTGCTGTGTATTCGGCTCAAGTCGTTTTTTCATAGTAGACAGAGATTAAGTTTGCTGTATATTAACATCGCTAGCCCAGTGGGGATTCCTAAGGCTAAAATTTTCCTTAGGGCTCTGAGAGATTAATAGATATATGCACAAAAGTTGAGGTGTATGGTAAGCATGAAAGCTGCAGTTTGGGGATGATGGATCTACAAGGCGGTTGTGGGGAAAAGCAAGGGAGGGCTTGGCGCGGGCGGAACGCAACCAAACATCCGCGCGGGAAAACTGGCCAGATCTCCCGAACCATAAAAGCTCACACGTCAACAAAAGAAAAACGACTCGAGAGCTAACAACAAGCTCCTCGAACAGCAACCCCTTCGAACCATACATCCAGGACTCCCAATTAATTAGAACAATGGCTGTCTAATAAAAAAAAAAAAGGGTATCGGAGGAGAAAATACAACTTCAACGCAGAAAACAATCCACCAATCTTGCTCTTTTTGCTCACCCCAAAGCTCCGGTTGATCATCTCTCACGACCTCTCGATTGCGCCCGCTTACCCTTCTCTCTCACCCCACACACACAAACCACACCCACCCGCGCCCGCAACCATGCTCTCCTCCATCTCGCCGCACCTGACCAACCTGCGGCAAACCCTAACCCAAGTCCTCAACTTCGCGCTCGTCCTCTCCACTGCCTTCATGCTCTGGAAGGGTATCAGCGTAGTCTCAGCCTCCGAGTCCCCCATCGTCGTCGTCCTCTCAGGTAGTATGGAACCTGCCTTCCAGCGCGGCGATCTACTCTTTTTGTGGAATAGGAGTCCGCGCGTGGAGGTGGGCGAGGTCGTGGTGTATAATGTTAGGGGAAAGGATATTCCGATCGTGCATAGGGTTGTGAGGGCGTTTGGGGATGGAGAGGGTGAGGTGAAGAAGACTAATAAGGCGGGGAAGAAGGGGAAGAGGTGAGAAAAATAATTGTCCTGTGTTTTCTTTTCTTCTTCTTTTATGGTGATAAAGGGAAAGAAGGGAATGTTTGAGGATCTTGATATGCTAATTGCGCCCTCGATGCACCCCCAATGCAGAACTACTACACCCACCGAACCCACCGAACCAACCCACAAACTCCTCACCAAGGGCGATAATAACATCGCAGATGACACCGAGCTCTACGCCCGAGGCCAAGATTACCTCGATCGGAAATCAGATATTGTCGGCAGTGTGCGTGGTTATGTGCCTGCTGTGGGATATGTGACGATTCTATTGAGCGAGCATCCGTGGTTGAAGTCTGTGATGTTGGGGATTATGGGGTTGATGGTTATATTACAAAGGGAATGATAAATGCTTTGAGGCGCGTTTTTCTGTTGGTTTTCCTTCTCTTCCCCTTTTTCGCTCTGTGGGCATTGAGCTGGCTAGGGCGTGAGAATGGAATTTACGGTTTATATATCGTCCATTTTTTTTCGGTTGGTAAATCTTCAAAGCGATTGTTATCTGCTGTAACTTCTTCGCAGGCGCGTTAAAAAAGCGGTTTTGTCGTTCCGTCCAACTTTCGGGGCTATACGTATGAATGATATCCCACTACCGAACTGCATATTTATCAAAAGACAATGGTTATGGTACCGTTCCGATCTCCTATGACAATCGACGACGCCGGCAGCTTTGGTAATCTTTAGCGTCACTGCTAGCTGCAATTTCCCCGTGGAAACTTCATTTCTGGTAGAGAGAGGCGAGGAATAAGATGAGGCTTACCACACCGCTCCCTTTTTTTCCTGTTCATTAAGATCAATGTTGGTGTTTGTTTAACTTCGTGTTGGAGAGAGACTGCATACTACCTACGTAGGTAGTCTCCAAACAAGCTTTCCGCCCTATTCTTAGCGCCGGGGTCCGCAGTAACGTGCTGCCGAAGCAACATCTTCCGCTCGTTACGTCAAGGCAACATGCTTGGCTGGTTTTATTCCTCCGCATTGCAATTACGTTGCTCCTCATTCTTTGATACAAACAAAAGCCCTCTTGACTCTCATTTCAGAAATTTCTAGACTCTGTTTTACTATTCTTATTATTACACAGAAAGACATATTTTCCCCATCTCTGTACCTTTTTCACTTTTAGTTATTGAAAGAGACAGGGCGGTTTCATCCCTATCATATCTTGGGTGTTTCCCCGCACTGGGCTGTGATCAGCTGGCAAAAACCACCTACAACAACAACTCCTTCCCACAACAACAATAAAAAAATGGGCAGCCAAAAGCGCATAGCCAAGGTATGTAGTCTTGTGCTATTCAAAATAATCCTCTCAGTTGCCATTTTTGAAACAAATTGCTAACCACCTCATCTTGAAACCAAACACAGGAGCTGGCTGAGCTTGTCGAGTCACCCCCCACAGGAATCTCCGTATCACTCGCCGACGAATCAGATCTATACAAATGGAAAATCCTCATGGAAGGCCCCGATGACTCTCCCTACAAAGTAAT